>LFYR01001062.1:15111-29282 GCA_001185155.1 Zostera marina | reverse complement strand
CCCCCTTGAATTTTGACGACTTCTGGCCGAAGCGACAGAAGTGTCGGGAGAGTTTGTGATACTCCCCCTTGAATTTTGACGACTTCTGGCCGAAGCGGCAGAAGTATCGGGAGAGTTTGTGATGCTCCCCTCTGAAAACATGCACTTGGGGCAGTTTTTTAATGTTATTTTACCCGGAATCGGCGACTGGAGGCCACCAGTCGTCGATACCTATGGTCTGGGTAACTGCAGGGAGCATTTTTGTTTTTTACCCCTGCGAGTCGGCGACTCCTATTGTAACCGTCGGATCTTTTTGGGAGATCCTTGGGATATTTGGAGCATATGTGGGGAATATTTGCAAAATCTCCAAATAAGGAAATGTTTCTCACAGTGCTGTGAGTTTTTGTTCGGAGTCAGCGACTGCCCTGTGGAGTCGGCGACTTTGGCGTGATTCGGGGGATTTGGAGATCGATTCTTGATCTCAAATTTGGTAAATTTTGGGTTTTCTGGGGGGTTTTTGCAATTTTCCCAAGGGCTATAAATAGTGGAGAGGTTTTCCCCAAAACCTCACAACACCTTTTGCCTCTCTTAATCGCCTAAACTCCCAGATTTTTCAATCGCCGATTCCCTAATTTTTCACCTTCGAATCGTCGATTCCCACGATGTCTACCCCCGATTCCCCTTTGTCCTCACTAAAAGAAGCCGAAACGTCGGACTTTATAGCCGAGCTGACTGTTGAGGATCTAGACGAGGTGTTGAACACCGTCGAATCGCCGATTCCCTCTCCTGACAGAGAGGTTGAGTCGGCGACTCCGGTTGTGCCACCTCATAATATGGAGTTGAGTGCCACCGTGCACGAACTGCTTGGCGCCTCGCCAGTGTCGGCGACTCCCCTTGTGGAGTCGGCGACTCAGTGCAAGGCCCTTGTGGTCGTGCGGGAGCCTCTTGAGCTGGGGGAGATTCCCGAGACCTCTGTGTCGGCGATTCCCATCGTGGAGTTGGCGACACATGCAGGTCCCGTCAAGGGAAAATCCTTCAAGCGAAGGGGAAAGGGCTCAGCTGCCATTGGGTCGACGACTGCTGGCCGTGACTCGCCGATTCCTCTCATTGAATCGGCGACTCGTGTGCTGGAGTCAGCGACTCCTATAATGATTGATGATTCTTCCGCGCGTCGCACCGCTCCATTGGTTGTGAACGCGGAAGGCCATATTGTGTCGGGACTGAACCCGAACCAAGGTCCTTCTCTGAAGAGAAAGAGAAGACGCACCACCGGAAAGGGCAAGGTACACATGCCCGAAGAAGACGAAGGGGTCCCTCCTCCTCTCAATATCAACTTTGAGGAGACACTGACTGTGGACCGTGGTGCTCCTAATCCACGCCGTAGAGCGGGCCGGCGCTCTGAGAGAACTCCGCCACCTCCCGTGGATTTGGATGCTAGTCGAGATCCGGACCTCGACTTAAGTACATATATTGGAGCTTTGAACCCCTCTGGGTTCGCTCATTGTGAAATCGCCGCGAATGGCGTGCCAAGGTTGCTTCCGATCGGCCGCTCTGGGGACGGCGAGTACGAACAGGTTATGACTCATGCAACCTTGGATGGGTCTGATGGATTGAACCCCCCTTCGAGCCTAAATGCGAGCGACGCTCGATCATTACTCTCGGGGATTCAATTATCCGGACACTTGCGATTCTGGATGTCGCGCTATCAACCAATCAATCTGCCACCCCCGGGATTCCAGGCCATCCCAAGGGTTTACTTCAAGCACTTCTCCGAGCTACCGATTCCGGAGATCATTAGCGAAGTGCTTCTGACATTTAAAATGTCCCTGTCGCAGCTCCCGGCGAGCTTGTTTCTGTACTTCTACAAGCTCACTAAAGAGAAATCTGCATCTGGTCGCATCGGATTCACGCGATGACACTTTGATAAGAATATCGTCGATGAGTTGCCGACGAACTTCGGATGCAATTGGAGAAGAGAGTTCATATTTATCAATTGGAATGATCGCTCACTTCTGTCATCATTGAAGTGAACTTGATAGTGTAATCCCTCAACGACAGCTTGTTCTGTCGTAGTGCCAGCAGTCCGTTGGCACTGTGTTTGATCCTAATCATCCCCACGTGTTGGGCGATGAATTTGGATGAGAGGTCCGTAAAGCTGGAGATTGACCCAGCTGGCAGACCAGAGAACCACCGATAGGCACTGCCCTTGAGAGTGCCAGGGAATGCCCGGTACAACAGTGCGTTATCGGTGGTTTGCGGTTCCAAGACACTAAGGTAGAGGTTGATGTGATCTCTTGGATCACCCGAACCATCGTACGCTTCTATCCTTGGTACCCGCCAGGTTTGCGGAAAGGATACCTTCAAAAGGTCCTCTCGAAAAGGAGCACTTTTGATCCTCAGAAATTCCGTGGTAGCAGATTCCGTGCTTCGTCAGCTGGCGCCGTCTGTGGGACTATCGAACCACGATATCCCATCGTAATCGCGAAATTTTCTTCGCAAAGCTTAGCTCGATTCCCTTAGGGTGAGTCGCTAACTTTGTGTCAAGGAATCTCCGATTCACACAGGAAATCACCGACTCCTCCTAGTGAGTCTCCGATTGCGGGTTATTCTGCTAGCCAAGAGTGCTGTCCACGACCAGACTCGAAAGAAGAGCTACCTAAAGCAGTCACCGATTCCACTAGTGTAAGTCGCCGATTCCACCTTTGTGAATCGCCGACTACACTTGGTTCTTTCTCTTGGGTTAGTTCTAGCAAGCACTTGCGCTCTAGTTGGAACACGCTTTTGTCTACAATGACTTCCGAAAGGCAAAAGCACGACTATCATCTGAGGGCCAAAGGCAAGTCCTCAATGGTAACCGACAGGGCCCAGACTGACCCTCCTCAAGAAAACAGGCAAGAAATGCCTGAGGAGCCCCAAGCCAGTCTGCGCCCTCAAACAACCATCCCTCCCGCTTTAGAAGAGAGGTTGATCAAATTCATGGATAACATGGAACAAAGGGTCAACAACCTCGAGAAAGCGAGGAGTCAGAGGACCGTTGCCCGCGAAGGAGTGGGTGAATCGGCCTCTCATAATTCTCCATCTGGGGAGAAAAAGAAGTATGGTCCACAACCTTCAAAATCAAAGGTTGGACCTAGTAAGAGTCACACTGAAAAGACTCTTACAACTCGGTTTGTGGAAGACCTTCGTCGGAAGTTGGCAAGCAACCGAGCTGCCAGCGGTCCGATGGAATTTCTGAGGATCAAAAGTGCTCCTTTTCGAGAGGACCTTTTGAAGGTATCCTTTCCACAAACCTGGCGGGTACCAAGGATAGAAGCGTACGATGGTTCGGGTGATCCAAGAGATCACATCAACCTCTACCTTAGTGTCTTGGAACCGCAAACCACCGATAACGCACTGTTGTGCCGGGAATTCCCTGGCACTCTCAAGGGCAGTGCCTATCGGTGGTTCTCTGGTCTGCCAGCTGGGTCAATCTCCAGCTTTACGGACCTCTCATCCAAATTCATCGCCCAACACGTGGGGATGATTAGGATCAAACACAGTGCCAACGCACTGCTGGCACTACGACAGAACAAGCTGTCGTTGAGGGATTACACTATCAAGTTCACTTCAATGATGATAGAAGTGAGCGATTTAATCCCAAGTCTGGCCATAGCGGGATACACAAATGGGCTGGTACCCTACTCCCCTCTGGCCCAGCATCTCACTCTCCATAAGGTGGAGACTCTACCTGACCTCTTCCAGCAAGCCCAATCGTTCATTGAGGTGGAAGAGCAGAATGAGAACAAGCTAGTGGAACTTGAGAGCACTAGCTTCAAAAAACCAAAGTTCGAGAAAAAGAGCTACGGCGGAAAAAACAGTTTCCGAGGCTCTTCGAACAAGTACACTGACAATGCGGCTAGTTCCTACAAAAAGGAATGGAATCCCAAGCATGACAATAAAGTGTACCAAACAACCACCAAACAGTTGCCAAAGGGTCCATCCCAACCATGGAAGGAGTGGACCCCTCTGACAATTAACAGAGGCGAACTGTTTGTGAAACTCAAAAATCGGGCAGATCTACCTCCTGCCAGTACTCTGGACCCTGAAATCAAAAGTAGTCGCAAAAAGGGTGGAAGGTTCTGTAAATTTCACAAGGACCACGGCCACCTCACCGACCACTGCAGGGAGTTCTCGATCTACGTCGAGCAGCTGGTCTCAAAGGGTGAACTTGGCAACTTCATCAAGGGACCCCGAGGACGAGACAGTTGTAAACCTGACCCGAAGGGGAAGCATCCACGTTCTCCTTCGCCGGACAGTGACAGTAGCGAGGACCGCCAACGGAAAACCATCAATATGATATTTGGTGGTGGATCCGTTGGTCAGAACAGAGGTTACTCCCGGAAGGTGCTGATGTCACAGTCTACACCTCGCGACAATGGGAAAAGGGCTCGGGAAGAGAAGTCTACTTACTTCTCCGAAGAGGACCTGGAAGATGTCCTGCTACCCCACGTGGATCCACTCGTGATCCAAGCAGACATCGGTCCAACATCCCGTGTCGAGAGGATCGGATGATTGTCGATAGCGGCAGTTCCCGGACATCCTCTACATGGACACCTTCATCAAAATGGGCCTTAAGAAGGAGGATCTGTCTCCTTGCAAGGAAGCCATTTACGGGTTTACTAACGTCGCCGCCCCAGTGGCCGGCGTTATTGACCTGAAGGTCTCCATCGGATCCCGAAAGGGAAGGGTTAGTCGAACATGTCGTTTTATAGTGGTTGAGGTAGAATCCACTTTTCACGGCATCTTTGGACGACCCTTCATTCACGGGATCAAAGCTGTCCCATCTTCTTATCACCGATGCATACGATACCCAATCAACGGGATCATTGCAACTGTCAAAGGATCACAAAAAGATTCTAGACAAGAGTATAAGAAGGCAACTCAGCTGGTTAAAGTAAACAGTATGCTCGTCCACGCCCCACCTGACAACGGGGAAAGTGAAAAATTGCAACCCGTGGATGAGACTGAAGTGTACCAGCTGAAAGGGGGGCACGTGGCATTAGGGAAAGGGTTAGATCCCGACCTAAGGGCCAAGCTTGTGACTGTCCTGGAGGAGCACCAGGACAGGTTCGTTTGGAAAGGTGAGGCTCCGACACAGATTGCGCGTCAAATCGTGACGCATAAACTTAATGTCGACCCATCTATCCCAGCTCGTCGCCAAAAGCGTCGAGTGCTCACCTCTGACAGGCGGGAAGCTGCCAACGAAGAGATATCGAAACTTCTGAATGCCGGGCACATTCGAGAAGTTCGGTATCCAACTTGGTTGGCCAACCCCGTTCTCGTCAAGAAGCCCAATGGCAAGTGGCGCATGTGCATTGATTTCACAGATCTCAATAAAGCGTGCCCCAAGGACAGTTACCCGCTCCCATCCATCGACGAGTTAGTCGAAGGAACGTCTGGTAACGAACTCCTCTCCATGATGGATGCCCACTCAGGATATAATCAAATCCTGATACATGAGCCTGATGAAGAGAAAACATCCTTCGTTACGGACTCAGGGATATTCTGTTATCGAGTAATGCCATTCGGCCTAAGGAATGCTGGAGCTACATTCCAACGCTTAATGGACAAGGTTTTCGCGGACCAGATCGGGCGCAATGTTTCCGCTTATGTTGATGACATCTTGGTCAAATCAACAAGCGCCGAAAAGCACCCCGAGGATCTGAGAGAAACCCTTAGGACATTGAAGCAATACGGAATGAAGCTCAATCTAAATAAGTGTTCCTTCGGGATCAAGGAAGGTAAGTTCCTTGGTTTCTACGTGGGTCAGCACGGGATTAAACCAAATCCCGACAAAATCCAAGCGATACTCGATATGGAAGCCCCCCGCACGATTAGAGAAGTACAAAGGTTGAACGGGCGAATCAATGCACTCAGTCGTTTCATATCGCAAACGGCTGACAAATGCAAACCGTTCCTTGGACACCGGAATGCGAGGAGGCTTTTACCAAGTTAAAAGCCCACATGTCCTTGCTTCCAATGCTGACCTCACCCAGGGATGGGGAAGACCTGTACTTATACATAGCAGCCTCAGAAGAGGCCGTAAGTGCAGTCTGATGAAGCACTGAATCTGCTACCAGGGCTCGCGGTGGTGTGAGGTTGATGCCGGAGGCTTTGGAGTCCACGACGCACGCTCTACGTCAAATACATGCAAGGGGAAACTGGGCGATTCTAATGAGACTCGCCGAGTTTCGTAGTGGTGCTCTGGTGTGAGAGTGGAACTTGAATCGTGCCTTTGAGTGTCCGCTTGGGACCCTTTTAATAGGGTCTCGGAGGGCGCACTCAACGGCGGAGATCGCGCCTATGGTCATATATGGTAACATTTATGACGTTAGCTGTCGCCGAGTAACGGTCGTAAGTCGCCGATTCAGGTATGGAAGTCGCCTAGTTTAGGGCTAACTCGGCGAGTTTCTAGGGCCAAGATGTGCAGTCTACCATACTGCCGATCTTGCCTTAACTCGGCGAGTTATCCTGTATGTCGGCGACTTGGTAGTCCAATCAGGCGACTTACGGGCTAACTCGGCGATCTGGACGATGAACGTGTTCCGCACCGTGGGAGCTCTCCGGGGGTCCTGCCATAGCGACGGAGCCCTAGTCTATGTTGAAAGGCGTTGCTGGGTAGTGACTGGTGTAATCAGGCATGTCTGGTGAGAGGCGTTGCTGGGTAGTGACTGGTGTTCCGCACCGTGGGAGCTCTCCGATTGAGAAAATCGTGTACGCTGTAATCCACGCTTGTCGTCGCTTTCGAGCATATTTCTTAGCACACACAATTGTAGTACTTACACCGTGTCCCCTACGTCGTCTACTCCACAAACCAGACATATCGGGTAGGTTAACCAAATGGGCCATTGAGCTCAGTGAGTTCGATTTGGATTTCCGACCAGCCACTGCCATCAAGGGGCAAGCTGTGGCAGATTTCATAGTCGAGCTCACACCATCAAACCTAGCCCAACCATGGACTGTGGAAGTAGACGGGTCGAGTTGCAGCACAGGCTTAGGTATCGGAGTGAAAATCCATAGTCCAGATGGAAAAAACTATGAGCACTCGATACGGCTCCATTTCCCGGCGTCAAACAATGTCGCGGAATACGAAGCAGCCATCCATGGACTAAAACTGTTGCGGACTCTCGGCGCTGAGAAAGTCACGCTTCGCACTGACTCCCAGCTCATGGCTCGACAAACCAAGGGTGAGTTCGCCTGCAAAGAACCACAAATCGCAAAATATGTGGAGACCATGGTAGAACTCACCAAGCAATTCGCTGAGTTTAAAATCGAGCAAATTCCTCGAACTCAGAACACACCAGCCGATGCTCTAGCAAGGCTAGCATCGGCCTGGGAGGGAGGCCAGCGTGAAATACTGGTGGACTCTGTACTCCAGCCCTCGTGCCAGGTATTGAATGTCACATCCGACCCCTCAGAGGATTGGAGGCAACCAATACTGGCATTCATTCAAAGTGGTGTACTTCCAGACAATAGGAGTGAAGCCAAAAAGTTACAACACAAAGCAGCCAAGTACTGCGAAGTCGGAGGGGTACTTTATAAAAAGTCCTTCGACAGCCCGTTGTTACGTTGTTTGGCCAAACCCGATTTATTCTTAAATCGCCGACATAGCCTTGAGAATCGCCCGATCCGGAATATCGTCTGCTAGCTAAGAGTGCTGTCCACGACTTTGTTCGAAAAACACCTCGAAATCTAAAGTCGCCGAGTTTTCCCCTAACTCGCTGACTTATTTCTTTGTTGTTTGAACAAGCTCGGTCAAGTCATCCTTTGCTCTGGAACTTACGTCTTCGCATAGGTTCGATTTTTCTCAAGCAAAAATCGCCTATCTTGGGCAAACTCGCCTATCTTGGGCAAACTCGCCTATCAAGGGGCAAACTCGCCTATCTTGGGGCAAACTCGTCCATTTGATCATCGTCTTCATTCATCGCTTTGGCTGAATAAGACCACTCATGGCCTAGCTCTTTTACCGAAACGAAAATCCATCACCACGGTCGGATTCGCCTTGTCGTTTCGGTAAAAAAAAAAAAAGAGTATGGGGATTTTCGCCTTTTTTCATTTCCAGTGATTTCGTCGGTCCACCTCTGGAATACCCAGATCTGATTTTGGGATTCTGAGACCAAAGAGAAGAATTTCCAAAGAGTGCCAGGAATCTTTTCTGGGATAGGTCTAAAGAGGCATCCCAAAAACCACCTCCGGCGGGACAATTTTCTGCCAAAAAACTGCAAAAAAAATTTTGATATTTTTTGCAGATTTCAAACTTTGGGGACTAGTATCACTGCTCAAGGGGGTCACAAAACTGCAAAGAAATATTCTCTGTTTTGTGACACCCGGGGGGCAGGTACCTACCCATAGCTTCCGACACTTCGGAAGAACTTCCGCTCGTAGTCTGTTGCTTCAACCCGATAGAAGCAACCAACGCATTTATGGCTCCTTTTACGAAGGATCATAAAAAGAAAGCTCTCGCCACTGCTACTGAGGTAGGAGCTTCTGGCAGAGGGGTTGGTCCTCGTACTGTACCAACCTCTAATGCGCCATCACCTACACAAGAGGTGTCCTCACCACTCATACTAAATGGGAGTGTGAACCCAACTCCGACAACACAGGAGAGGCTTGCGCACATGCATGCTCTCATGTTGAAGTTGGACAAAAGGATAACCAACCTAGAGGCTTCAAGGAGCCGGACCACCATACGATGTACGACAAGCAAGTCTAACCTACATTTGAGGAAGACAAACATAAGTACGCATCTTCGGTCCGAATCAAGGATATCCAAGGAGCTTCAAGAGCTCAAGGGAAAGAGTCCTGCAATTTCAGGGCAACCCAAATCCAACTCGCATCACTCTCTATGGGAGACAACCACGGTAAAACAAAGAGACACAAGCATCTCGGTTCTCACCACAGGTCCGCAGTACATCACTCGGGTGTACCTTCGAGTTCCACGACTCGTGCGGATTACGATGCCACACTCATGAATAGGGTAATCAAGGAAATGCTTCGTAAAGACAAGCATGACCTAAGGGACCCACATGATCTTCTCAGAATAGGAAGGGCACCCTTTCATAGGGACCTCCTGAGAAAACCTTTTCCGCAATCTTGGCGGTGTCCCAAGATAGACTTGTACGATGGAACGACAGATCCTGAGGATCATGTTAACCTCTATCTGAATATCTTGGAGCCGCAAACTACCGATAACGGGTTATTTTGTCGGGCCTTCCCAGGCACTCTGAAAGGCAACGCATATCAGTGGTTTTCCGGTCTACCGGCTAGCTCAGTCTCCATCTTCACAGACCTCTCTTCCAAGTTCATCGCCTAACATGTGGGGATGATCAGAATAAAACACAGTGCCAACGCACTACTGGCACTACGACAGAACAAGCTGTCTCTGAGGGATTACACGATTAAGTTCACTTCGATGATGACAGAAGTGAACGATCTAATCCCAAGTCTGGCCATAGCAGAATACGTGAGAGGGTTGGTACCCTTCTCCCCTTTGGCCCGGAATCTGATGCTCCATAAAGTGGAGACCCTGCCCGACCTCTTCCAACGAGCTCAATCGTATATTGAGATAGAAGAGGAGAACAATGACAAGCTGGACGAACTCGAGCCGTCCAGCCGGAAGAAACCTCGCTATGCTAAAGAAGATGCATACGAGGATACAAGTTCCCAATCTGAAACCTCGACTACTCTTCTTCGATACAGCGAGGAGTCTCCGGGTAGCAGTTATGACCACCAGAGTCAGAGCTCACACCCTAAATCCAGTAGCAGTTATGGCCACCAAAGTCATAACTCACACTCTCAGTCTGGTAACAGTTATGGCCACCAAAGTCATAACTCACACTCTCAGTCTGGTAAAAGTTATGGCCACCAAAGTCATAGCTTACGCTCTCAATCCTATGACAGTGATGGCAACCAAAGCCACAGTTCACACTCACAATCAAGCGTGTCACGCTATTAGTGGGTAACTACCATCTGTCAAAGATAGGCTAGAGTAACTAAATAGGCTATGCATCCGTCAGTAGCAACCAAACATCAAAAGATCTCATCTACTCTTTTGGTTGTCGCTTCTATTGTTCTATTAGTTGTCGCAATCTAACAACGATTTTATTCTGCGATATGTATGCAACATTTAGAATAATCATTCATCACTTCAGACGGATCAATCATCCATCGCTTCGGCTGGGTGACATCCGTCGCTTCGACCTTATCTATCATCTGTTCGACCCACGAGTCAAGGTGATAGTTACGAAATCTAATTTACGACAAAGAGTCTAAATTACGATTACAAGTCTAGTTTACGATTTACGAGTCAAAATGCGACTTAAGAATCTAAATTACGACTCTCGCGAATATTTGCGAATCAAACCCTAAGATTCCAAATATTTATGAATCTAAGTTCTCTTTCAAAATCTAATTTATGACAAAGAGTCTAAATTTCGATTTACGAGTCCAGTTTCGAGCCTACGCTACGGTTCTAGGATTAATACATCAAACCTACAAGGGATAATTTCATAGGGATCAATATGTCGCTTTGGCCGGATGACACCCGTTACTCAGATCTAGCTTACGACCCACGAGTCTAAGTGAAGATTACAAAATCTAATTTACGACAAAGAGTCTAAATTACGATTACAAGTCTAGTTTACGATTTACAAGTCCAAGGTGCGACTTAAGAATCTAAATTACGACTCCAATTTACGAATCAAACCATGAGATTCTAAATATTTGCGACTACAATTAATGGTACCCTGGTGTTAATTTTGTCGTTGTGGCCTTAATGATCATATCTCATCTTGTCGCCATGGCCTTGATGAGGATCGAGAGTCACTCTGTCGCTATGGCTAGAGCTTGGCTAAAACACCGGGGTTCAAATCTAGAATTGTAGTCCTAAATTGCGGATCCAACCCTACGATTCCAAATAATATTATGCATCTTAATTTTTGGTTTATCGGTACTATTCTTTGCAACTCTGCGTCAATTTGGAGATATAAATTATCCGCTAATTTAACTGACGACTGAACTACGATTCGTACGACCAAGCTTACGTCCAAAGTGGCTAAGCGAGGGTTAGCAGAGTCTAACTTACGTCCAGAGTGGCTAAGTTACGGCTTGTGAATCTAGTTTCGAGCCTAGGCTACAATTTAAAGGTGGTTTATATGGAAGATTGGCAAAGAAAAGACAAAAGGTAGTCCATTGATAATCAAAATAGAAAGATGGCAAAATATTTCAAAAATTCATATGTCACGACGACATGATTCTCGGGGGGAGTATCACAAGCTCCCTCCAATACCTTCGTTACACCAATATTTTAAAAGTTGTCGGGTTGACATGATTTTCGAGGGGAGTATCACAAGCTCTCCTCAATAATTCTATCGCTTCGGGCACAAACATCCAAAGCATAACTCTACAATCTGTCACAACGGCACGATTTCAGGGGGAGTATCACAAACTCTCTCCGACGCTTCTGTCTCTCTAGCCGGAAGCCGTCTCGCCCATCTTTGGAGGAGAGTATCATAAACTCTCATCAACACTTCTGTCGTTTTGGCTAGAAGTCGTTTCATTTCAAGGGGCGAATCACAAACTCTCCACGACACTTCTGTCGCTTCGGCCAGAAGTTGTCACAATTCGGGGGGATTATCACAAACTCTCTCCGACACTCCTACCACTTCTGCCAGAACATGTTTTTATGCAGGTTTCAAAGGGGGAGTATCATAAGCTCTCCCGATATTTCTGTCGCTCCGGCCGAAAATTGTCAAATTTCAAGGGGGAGTATCACAAGCTCTCCCGACATTTCTGTCGCTCCGGCCAAAAATCGTCATATTTTAAGGGGGAATATCACAACTCCCTTCAGGAAACCTCTAAGTTTCTCTCAAAAAATACCTCCAATGCTAAGTCGGCGAGTTAACACCTTAAGTCGCCGACTTAGGATATTACATAGTATCTTAGGGGGAAAATCACAAGCCCCCTTCCAAAACTTCAGGGGGGAGTATCGCAAGACATTTCTATCATTTTGGCTAGAGATCGTCAAAACTTCAGGGTGGAGTATCACAAGCTCTCCAGACATTTCTATCGCTTTGGCTAGAGATCGTCAAAACATCAGGGGGGAGTATCACAAGCTCTCCCGACATTTCTATCGCTTTGGCTAGAGATCGTCAAAACTTCAGTGGGGAGTATCACAAGCTCTCCCGATATTTCTATCGCTTTGGCTAGAGATCTTCAAACTTCAGGGAGGAGTATCGCAAACTCTCTCGACTTTTCTGTCGCTCCGGCCGAAAGGTGCTGATGTCACAATCAACACCTCGAGACAACGGAAAGCGGGTCCGTGAGGAGAAGTCAATATACTTCTTCGAAGAGGACTTGGACGATGTCTTGCAACCTCACGAGGATCCACTCGTGATCCAAGCAGACATCGGTCCTAATTCCCGAGTCGAGAGGATAATTGTCGACAGCGGCAGCTCTGCGGATATCCTCTACATGGATACTTTTACCAAGATGGGCCCTAAAAGGGAGGAACTATCTCCCTGTAAGGAAGCCATCTACGGTTTCACTAACATCGCCGTCCCAGTGGCCGGTGTTATTGACCTAAAGATATCCATCGGTTCCAAGCGAGGAAGGGTTAGCCGAACATGCTGTTTCATTGTAGTGGAGGTAGAATCCACTTTCCATGGCATATTCGGACGCCCCTTCATCCACGGAATCCAAGCAGTCCCGTCTTCTTATCATCAGTGCATTCGATACCCAGTAAACGGGTTCGTTGCGACTGTCAAAGAATCACAAAAAGATTCTAAACAAGGGTATAATAAGGCAACCCAGCTGACAAAACTCGACAACATGCTCGTCCACGCCCCGCCTAACACTGAGGAGAGGGAAAAATTACAACCTGTGGACGAGACCGAGGTGTACCAGCTGGAGAGGGGACAGACACTAGAGAAGGGGTTACCCCCTGCCTTAAAAGCCAAGCTTGTGACTGTCCTGGAGGAGCACCAGGACAGGTTCGTTTGGGAGGGTGAGGCACCGACACAGATTGCGCGTCAGATCGTGACGCACAAACTGAATGTCGACTCATCCATTCCAGCTCGACGCCAAAAGCGTCGAGTACTCACTTCTGACAGGCGGGAGGCAGCCAATGAGGAAATATCGAAACTCTTGAATGCAGGGCACATTCGGGAAGTTCGATACCCGACTTAATTGGCCAACCCCGTTCTGGTCAAGAAGCCCAATGGCAAATGGCGCATGTGTATTGATTTCACGGATCTCAATAAAGCATGCCCCAAGGACAGTTACCCGTTGCCATCTATCGACGAACTAGTCGATGGAGCAACAGGCAACGAGCTCCTCTCTATGATGGATGCCCACTCAGGATACAATCAAATCCTGATGCATGAGCCTGATGAGGAAAAAACATCCTTCATCACGGACTCAGGGACTTTCTGTTATAGGGTAATGCCATTCGGCTTATGGAATGCTGGGGCTACATTTCAACGCTTAATGGACAAGGTTTTCGCAAACCAGATCGGGCGCAACGTTTCCGCTTACGTCGATGACATCCTAGTCAAGTCGTCAAGCATGGAAAAGCACCCTGATGATCTGAAAGAAACCCTTGAGACATTAAAGCAATATGGGATGAAGCTTAACCCAGCCAAGTGCGCGTTTGGAATCAAGAAAGGCAAGTTCCTTGGTTTCTATGTAGGTCAGCACGGGATCAAACCTAATCCCGACAAAATCCAAGCTATCCTTGATATGGAAGCCCCCCGCACAATCCGAGAAGTACAAAGGTTGAACGGTCGAATCAATGCGCTCAGTCGTTTTATATCCCAAATGGCTGACAAGTGCAAACCGTTCTTCCAATTACTAAAAACTGCGGCTAAGGGTAGTATCACTTGGACACCAGAATGCGAGGAGGCGTTTGCGAAGTTAAAGGCGCACATGTCCTCACTCCCAATGCTGACATCACCCAAAAAGGGAGAGGACCTGTACTTATACATAGCGGCCTCAGAAGAGGTCGTGAGTGCAGTCCTCATCGCGCAGAGGGACAAGGATCAGGTCCCTATCTACTACCACTCGAGGCGACTACAAGATGCTGAACTGCGATATTCTCCCATCGAGAAGATCGTATTCGCAGTAATCCATGCTTGTCGTCGTTTTCGAACCTACTT
>LFYR01001059.1:150357-163496 GCA_001185155.1 Zostera marina | reverse complement strand
CGACGCTCCGCCCACCAACAAGGGGAGAACCACTCACCATGTACGTAGCATGCTCGGGTGCGGCCGTCAGCGCAGTCCTGATCTCGGAAGCGAGAGGCACACAAAGGCCAGTATACTACCATTCCCGGTCATTAATAGGAGCGGAGGAGAGATCCCCGGAAATCGAGAAACTAGCCTTGGCGGTGGTCTCGGCAGTCCGAAGGCTAAAACCGTACTTTCACGCCCACATGGTCACGATCCCAACAGCTTACCCACTACTGCAACTGCTGTAGAAGCCGGACGTCTCGGGAAGATTGACCAAATGGGTCATGGAACTTAGCGAATTCCATCTGGTGATCGTGCCGGCAAGGGCAATTAAAGGACAGGCGGTGGCGGACTTCATGGCCGAATTGGCCCCAAGGGAAGGCGAGAAGGCAGACGAACAGTGGTGGACGACCCATGTAGACGGGTCGTCCAGCGATAACGGATGCGGCGCAGGGGTCGTGGTCAAATCCCCGACAGGAGAGAAAATCGAGTATTCGATCCATTTCGAATTCCGAGCGACCAACAACGCAACAGAGTACGAAGCCCTCCTCTCGGGGATCAGACTAACTCGCGCGCTAGGCGCATCCAAGGTGCACTTCCACACGGACTCCCGGCTAGTAGCCAACCAAGTCAGGGGAGACTTCGTATCCAAGGAAGACTCAATGACGAGCTATGTGGCCGAGACGAGAGCGGCCTTTAGCAAGCTCGAAGAATGGAGGATCTCCCAAATAGGGAGAGAATACAATGGAGAGGCCGACACGCTGGCCAAACTGGGAGCGTCCCCAGGAAAGACGGAGGGAAGGTGGATCCGGATCGAGAACCAAGAGCGACCAACGACGACCAGCAACCACGGGACGGCCAGAGCTTGCGGGGTGATAACGTCAGGGGACTGGAGAACGCCGATCACGAGGTTCATCATGGCAGGCGAAGCGCCAACGGACCCAATGGAGGCCAGGAAGCTAAGGAACAGAGCGGCCTGGTTTGTAGTGGCCCAGGACAAGCTGTACCGACGGTCGGCGGCGGAAGAGGCCCCCCTGCGGCTATGCGTCCCACGTGAGGATGGTAAGGCCATCGCACGAAGCCTACACGAAGGGGCGAACGGAGCGCACCAAGGCGGCAGAGCGCTAGAGAAGCAAGTAGCCAGGCAAGGTTACTACTGGCCCGAGTCGATAAAGGACTCAGAGGAGATTGTCGATCGATGCGATGTGTGTCAGAGGCATTCGAACGTCCAAAGACGGTCGTCCACCATGATGAAGGCCGTAACGACACCGGTGCCATTCGCAAGGTGGGGAATCGACATAGTAGGGCCGTTTCCACCCACATCAAGAGGAAGGAAATTCCTGCTCGTAGCGGTCGACTACTTCACAAAGTAGGCCGAAGCGGAGGCTACGAATACGATCAACGAACAGAATGTGCTGAATTTCGTCTTCAGGAACATCATCTGCCGATTTGGGGTCCCGATCCAGATAATAATGGACAACGGAACGCAGTTCACGGGAAAGAAGTTAAGAGAATTCTGCGAGGACAGCGGGATCAAGTTAAGCTTCGCACCGGTCTACCACCCGCAGGCAAACGGACAGGTAGAAGTGACGAACCGGACGATAACATCGATCTTGAAAAGGAAGGTGGGCGAACACCCGGGAAACTGGGCGGACCTAGTCCCGGAAACCATGTGGGCGTATCGCACGACCATCCGGACACCCACGGGCCAGACCCCCTTCGCCCTCGCATTCGGGATGGAGGCAGTGGCACCGGCCGAACTGGTGTGGCCAACCGCGCGCATCGAGCAGTTCCAGCCGGGTACGAACGACCATGCGATGTTCCTAGAAAGGGAGCATCTACAGAGCCGGAGAGAGGAGGCGTCCATCAGGGACCTCACTTACAAACGAAGGGTAGCAAGGTATCACAACGAAAGAGTGGCCGACAAGAATTTAGTACCAGGGGACCTGGTGTTGAGAAACGCCAAGGTAACGGGAGTCGACCAGACAAAGGGGAAATTATCAGCAAGATGGGAGGGCCCATACGTCATGACGGACGAGATTCAGCCGGGCATCTTCCGCCTGGGGTATGAGGACGGGCAGGAGATTGAAAGGACGTGGCATGCCAATAACTTGGAGAAGTACAGACGGTAAAGCGGAGCGTGCGCGAGACAGCTTTTCCTGTTGTATCTTGTTTTCCTCATCTCGTGTAACGTCGGGCGCCCCCCGACCACGACACGTCATGCCCAATAAAAAGCACCCGGAGTGCACCCGTTAAAAGAACATTAATGAAAAGAAAACGGGGAAGCCCGCCGAAAAGGCCGGCGGAGAGGTCTTGAGGTCGGACGACCACATGAGATAATCCGTACGGCCCAGGCCGTTTCCTCGAACAAAGAGAACGCAACAATAATGCGAAAGCGATGTGTTGCGAGGCAAGCAAAGAACGGGGAAGCCCGCCAAAAAGGCCGGCGGAAAGGTCTCGAGGTCGGACGACCACATGAGACAATCCGTACGGCCCAGGCCGTTTCCCCGAGCAAACGAAAACCGGAGAAGCCCGCCGAAAAGGCCAACGGAAGGTCCCCGGGGCCGAAAGGCCACACGGGAACGTCCGAAGGGCCCAGGCCGCTTCTCTAAGACAAGAAAAACGATTGAAGGAAGAGGAAGAGCGAAAGCGAAAGTTAAGTAGGGAAACGAAAGCGAAAGGAAGAGGAAAACGATCGACGGCCGAGCCAAGGCAAGCGGACGCAAAAGCGAGAAAAAACAAGCAAGTAAAAAAGCAGGAAAAAAAGTTAAGTATTATTACAATGCAGGGATAATTGTTCTTCCCGTACGAAAAAAGAAAAAAAAACATTCGCTACGGGCCGACTACTCAAGGGGAGAGTCCACGTAGTCGGGGAAGTCAGCCTTAAGATCTTGCTCCTCACTATCGCTCACATCCACGGGAGGCTGATAGGGGGGAACGCCCGTCTCTTTCCAGTCGGCCCACTCGTTGCGGCTCCGGGGCACAACGGCGCGCGACAGGGGCGGGTAAGCAAGCGAACTCATCTGGCGTCCGTGCACGTAACCTTTCCAGAAACCGCTGCGTTTGGAGTCCGCCATCAGGGCGGCATGGTCCTTCATTTCAGCCAAGCGGTCCTCGAAGGCGGGAACAAAGGCCTTGACAAAAGCATCCTGAACGTCCTTCGCGGCCTTCTCCGCGGCAGCAGCCCGAGCCTTCTCTTCCTCGGCAGCCCGACACACGTCGGCGGTCAGAAGATCCCGTTCACGCTTGACCGCGTCCAGCTCGGTCCTCGCCGCAACAAGGTCGGTCTGCACTCGCTGAAGCTCCCCGTCCAGCTCAACGCCCTGTTCCAGCCGAACTTGGGTAAGGACCGAAAGTTGCAGCATCAGATGGTGCAGGTCAAGGTCGACAGCCGAGGGAGGACGGACGTGCAGTCGAACGAATTCATCCTCAGGCGTCAGACAGGCACGAACGTCCGCAAGTCTCTGTTTGAAGATCCCGCCGAGGCGTGGCAAGGAGGACGCAGGATCGACGGGGGCGGTGCAGCAGTCGAACGTCTTCTGGAAATCCCGCAGGAGAGACTTAAAGGGCTCAATATCCAAGAGCTCGGGATCCGACCCCCCAGACAGAAGGAGTTGGTCAAGGACCCCACCGGGCGGAGGACTAGAGTGGCTGGTTTCGGGAGAGTCCAAGTCCTCAATAGGGACCGCCCCCATGGCAGCGGCGACCGACTTACGTTTCTCGGCCCGAGCCTTCTTCCTTTGTCGTCGGTCGGACCGGCTGTCTCGAAGGCTGGCGTCCGGACCGGCAGGGGCGTCAGGCCCGGCCTCGGGAGTGTTGGCGGGAGGGGAAGTAGCGGGAGCCTCGAACTGCACTTCGTCGACCGGCCTATTCTTCGGACGCCGGGGCGGGCCGTCCCGAAAATAGGGCGCCCTCACGGGCAACTCCATGTGGTCGTTGTAGGCCCAGGACGAGGCCAGCGTCCGAGCATTGACGGGCCCGTGGCGGTAAATCTCAACAAGAACCTCCTGGGTAAGAGCGGCCATGGGGTCCAAGTCATCTCGAGCGGGAGCGGCGGTCCGAGTCTTCAACGACGTCAACAGGTTCCAACGCGTGGGGACATCAGCGTCCGACTCCGACGACCCAAGGGCGCTGACGGGGACGAAGAAGAAGCGGTCCCGCCAGTGGTGAGACCGGTCGACCAGCTGGTCGAAGAGAGCGCCGCCCGATCTCTGAGCGATTAGCAAACAACGGGGGTCGGTGGTCATAGCAGTCATCGTGAACCATATCAGGAAGACTTGCAGGCAGATGTGGCAGCTAGCCCGACGCAAGAGAAGGTCGAAAGTCATCAAGCGGTCGATGGCGGTCGGAGGGAACTGAGAGATTGCGATACCGCAGAAGTGCATCGCCTCGGCCACCAGAGGGTGAAGCGGGAGAACGACACCGGCATCGGCGTAAGGCGTGTAAAGGGCGACCATGCCCGGCGGCGGATCGGAGGCAAGGCGGTCACCGACTTCGGTAAAGGGCAGATCCGGCTGGCCCATCTTCGCCAACGCCTCCCGGATCGCGTCGACCCCGACAGTGGACAAGGGGTCCTTGCTGGTAGGGGCGGCGAAAAGCGACGTAACCAGAGTGCGGGCGCCGGCCGCGGCCTGGGCGCAATCGGAGGAAGAAGCGGAGGCCATTAGCAACCTGGGCGCAAGCGGAGGAAGGGCGGACGGCCCCGGGCCCCGGCCCGTCGAGGAAGGGGGGAGTACTGTTGGTACCATGGACCGCGGACCGCGGCCCATGGACCGAACCGGCCCTGTCGGCGGCCCGGGCGAACGGACGGGCCCGACGTACGAGCCCACGAGGCCCAAGGACAGCGATGGAAGGCTATAAATACCTCCCCTGGTCCAATTGGGGAGGGGGTTGATAATTCTTAGAGAGAGACACTTGTGCTAGGTTGGACGGTGAGCTTATTCCGGCGAGTCCACACACCAAAACATGGATAGAATAAAAACTTCAAAGGTTTAACGTAAATTATTTTATGAAGTTTTTGAGCTTAAAAAGATTCACCAAAATTCAAGGGTCAAAATGATATCTTTACAGTGAATGAATATTTATTTAAAACTTGAAGAACTTAAAATTAATATTTACCTGAAGTTTTTAAATCGAAAAAAATGCTTAGAAATATTTAATACTTCCATGGCTTAAAATGAATTTTTTTTAAGTATTAATCTAAGTATTTATCATAACTTCAAAGGGCTTAAATGAAATTTTTTAAGTGAAGTTTTATTATTAAGACTTTACGAACTGAAATGAAAATTTTAAAATCTTTTAAAACTTAGTGAATATTTACATGATTATATATTAGTCACTAAAACATAGATTTTAAAACTTTAAGTGCTCAAATACAAATCCTTCTTAAAGTAGTTAGTGAATATTGATTTATACATATCATTCACTAATATATCTTATGGATTATAACATTATAAAATCTTTAATCCATGCATGTTAAGATCAATTTATCCATAACACATATGGATTATTATTCATTGCATGATCTTAACACAAGACAATTTAAATTATCATATCATACTTGCTTTATAATATATATCAAAATTGACTCCAATCCAATATTTTATCAATGAACATAAATTACATGTTATTTCTCCTATATGATTGACTAACACTCTTATAAGCAAGAAGTCACATTTGGTCAACCACACAAATCGAATTTGTGATCAAAGCTCAATAAGGTATGAAGTTTTATTTTCTCTACAAATTAGACATGTCCTATCATTAAGGGGGAGATACTTCACAGGTATCTATTATAACTTTGTCGATACCTTATTGTTTTAAGGGAGAGATATCATGCATGATCCACTGCCTTTAAATTAAATATTATGGGTCAATAATTTAGGGGGAGCATGCTCATAAGGGTAAAATAGAATATTGACTAAACATGAATTAAAACATATATATCATCGACAAAGGGGGAGAATGTCAATTAAAACATATATGTCAACATAGGATTTTATTTTAATCATGTCAATTTAAAACCTAATTACACTATTAATCTATAGGGTGAAATTAATCGATATTAAATCTAACTCCAATTAATCAATAAATCACTTGAGTCAAAGGTTTAATTCAAAGTTAAAATTCAAATTGGAAAAATTGCATATTTACCTTGAATATTATTATTATTATCTTTAACTCTTTATTCAAGGTATAATATTTCAAGGGGACAAAACACTATTCACTTTGGACTTATTCAAAGATAAGATTTTCCAACAACACACCATCCAAGGAAAAGAAACACTATTCAAGATAATATTTCAAAGACAAAGCTTGGATTTATGTGAAAAATCAAGAAACCATCTATTGAAGATCCAAGGGTGCACATCGAGTGGCCAAGGCTATAAATAG
Source organism: Zostera marina (assembly GCA_001185155.1). Lineage (NCBI taxonomy): Eukaryota > Viridiplantae > Streptophyta > Magnoliopsida > Alismatales > Zosteraceae > Zostera > Zostera marina. Next base: position 157,079 of record LFYR01001059.1, on the reverse strand, counting down.
AAGAGTATTCACATCATTTTCACTTACCACACTACAAGCAATCAAAAGGGCTTTTCACTCCACATTTGAGTTCATAAGTGTTCTTGCTTCCAAGTTTCCAAGCTTCCTAAGTTCTCAAGTGTTCTAGTTTTCCAAAGTTTCAAAAGCTCTCCAACTTCTTCTTCTAATCTTCATGTTCATCTCTACAAGTAAGAAGTGTTGTTTGCTTAATATTCCACTCCTCTAATCATCTCTTGTGTCTGTCCACTTTGGTTGAGAGGTTTATCTTAAGATCACGAAAGTGTGAGAGAAGGTTTTTAAGCTAAACCAAAAGCTTTAAGTTTGATTTTATAGACTTTCCGGGAAAACACTTAAGTCGAATCTACCTTGAATGATTTTTTGATTTTTAAGAATTCCTTGATACTCTAAGGTGTTAACCTACCCGTAAAGGTTAATTGGTTTTTAAGAGTTCCATAATACTTTAAAGTGTGAATCTACCCGTAAAAGACTGGTTCTTTAGCGAAGTTAGCCTTAAAGCTTAAAGAGGTTTTTAAGAGTTCCTTGATACTCTAATGTACTAACTTACCTGTAAAAGTTAGAGGTTTTTAAGAGTTTCATAATACTCTAAGAGGTGTGAGTCTACCCGTAAAAGACTGGTTTCAAATCGAAGTTAACCTTAAAGCTTAGAGAGGTTTTTAAGAGTTTCCTTGATACTCTAAGGTTTTGCCATAACCTTTAGGCTAATGAATTCCGATAGTTGGTCGGGATTGGATTAGTCCTTTTTGGGTGAACCAGTATAAATTCTCTTGTGTTGTTCTTTGTTAACTTTAGTTTTTATCTTTCATCTAAAAACAACTAAACAACAGTTAATTGAAAAGAATCCCTCTTTCAGTTATCTTGTCAAATACAGAGGTTGACTACTTTACGGATATCCTTCATCAAATTATCAGGTCAACTATCTGAGGTTATATTAATTGCCTTTTATCTTTATTTAGATATTTGTTTAAGCATTTACTTATAAAATATATTTAGCTATCTGGTCATTTATTTTATAATATAACTTATGTTTATAATATAACTTAATATTCATATACTACAATTATTTATAAAACAATATCTAATAAGTTGACTTGTATTTATATACTGTAGTAAATTTTGAAAAGAAAGAGGCAAAGTTATAAATATATATAATATTATATGATATAATATTATAATCATTTAATGTTATAATATTCTTATACTATTATTGTTCAACCATTTGTATCTTAAGTGCTTACAGGTAATTCCGCTTAAACCTGACAATAACAGACACGATTCGTAAAAAACACGACACGATTTTAATACGACACGACACGTTTATAATAGTGTCGGTTTAGTGTCAAAAGTTTTGACACGATTAATAATAGTATCGGTTTAGTTTTGTCTCTAAAAACACGACACGACACGATTACACAAAACGTAAGTTGACACGACACGACACGATTACACAAAACGTAAGTTGACACGACACGACACGATTATATGATACGATAACACGACACGACACGATTATATGATACGATAACACGACACGATTACATAAAACGTAAGTTGACACGACACGATTACGATTATTAATTAAATATAATATTATATTATATTTTTTAATTATAAAAATATCAAATATCAATCTTAATTCTTAACATATTCATTATTCTCGTTATTAATTTATTAACATGAATGTCTCATAATATACTTTTTTTTAATTGTTTAATTTTTTATAATTTTTATAATTGTTTAATTTTTTAGTTGGTATTAGGGGTGGCCGTGGGTCGGGTCAAACCCGAACCCGAATACATCGGGTCCGGGTTTGGGTCGATATTTTCGACCATGAAACCCGATGTGAACGACCCGATTCAGAGTATTTTTTACCCGTTTTTTTGGGTCGGGTTTGGGTTTAACCCGAACCAAACCCGACTCACCCAAAACCCGAAGAAATTTATAAATTAATCATTAAAATATAAATAATTAATATAATTTTATATAAAACACTTTATAAAAAATTTAATATATATAATTATAAATTTGTTATCTTTTAGAAAACTTAATTAGTTAATTTTATATTCTAAAATTTAAATTTAAATTTCATTTTCCTCTCATTTTTCACTTTCATTTTCCCTCTCTTCGCCGTCGCCAACCCTCTCCTCACCGTCGCCGGACCTCTTCTCGCCGTCGTCGGACCTCTTCTCACCGTCGCCGGACCTCTCCATCTCCACAAACCTTTTTCATCTTCACAAACCATTTTATATGATTTTTATAAAAGTTGAAAATTATTTAAACATCAAGATTTTTTAATGCAAAATATTCAATTAATTTATTAAATCCGAACCCGAACCCGACCAAACCCGATATCTAAATCGGGTCCGGGTTCACTATTTTTTAACCTTCCCGGGTTTTGACCCAAACCCGATTTGAAAACTCGGGACCGGGTCTAGGCAAACTCGAGGGAAACCCGACTCATGCCCAATCCTAATTGGTATATTAAATATAAAAATAAAAATTACCACATGTCACTTGGCATATTAAAAACTACCACATATTAATTTTTTAATTGTTTTAAAATCACGTGTCCCAGCTGTCTCCCATATCCAAGGGACCCTTGGTATTCTTGAGTCCTGCCCGTTGGAAGTTTTTATAAAATAATAAAAGTAAAGCATCCTCATTCCCCAACACTGCAACAACGCTATTCAGTATTCACCTTCACCGGTTTAATTTCTGTTGAATCTCCTTCCTTCGGAAGTATTACAGAACTGTTGTCATCGCTGCTCTCCACACATTGTCTTGCAATCTTCCATCGTTACAGAGTAACTATTTATTTACATGTTACTACAGCTCTATTAAATAATAAATAAATCACATGTTAGCTGCATCTTATTCTTACATTAGGATTAGGCATGGGTCGGGTTTACCTAAATCCTGACCCGGACTCGGACCCGAGTTTTCAAATCGGATTCGGATTCGGATTCGGGTTCGGGTCAAAACCCGAGAAGGTCAAAAAATATTGAACCCGGACCCGAACCCGGTTTTGATGTCGGGTTTGGTCGGGTCCGGGTTTAATAAATTGATTGAATATTTTGCATAAAAACCCTGCTGTTTAAATAATTTTTAAATTTTTAAAAAACAAATAAAATGGTTTGTGAAGATAGAGAGGGTTTGTGAAGATGGAGAGATCCGACGACGGTGAGGAGAGGTCTGACGACGGCGAGAAAAGGGCCGACGACCGTGAGGAGAGGATCGGCGACGGAGAAGAGGGAAAATGAAAGTGGAAGAGGAGAGGGAAATGAAATTAAGGTTTAAATTTTAAAATATTAATTGAATTAACTAATTAAGGTTTATAAAAGATAAAAATTTATAATTATATATATTAATTTTTTTATAAATTGTTTTATATGAAATTATATTAATTATTTATATTTTAATGAATTTTTTATAAATTTCTTCGGATTTTGAGTGAGTCCCGAACCTGACTCAAAAAAATCGGGTAAAAATTATTCGGGTTCGGGTCGTTCACATCGAGTTTCATGGCCGAAAATATAAAACCAAACCCGGACCTGACATGTTCGAGCTCGGGTCGGGTTCGGATTTGACCCGACCCACGCCCACCCCTATCTTACATGTTAGCTGCATCTTACTTTTACATGTTAGTTGCATTTATTCTTAGATTTAAATATTCACCTTATTTTATATAATCTGATTCATTCGTATTTCATACTATTACATAACGATTTTTGGGTCACAACATTTAATATGGCAAAATATTATTTAATTATTTAACTAAACATTCAATATATTGTTTAATATAGATTATCAGTAGCCAATTATCATGTATGGAAATATTGAATCAAATACTAGAAGAGATTGTTGATGTTCATATCATTATCGAGTCAAGTCAGACAATTAATAATCAGATTAGGAAAATATCATTGACATCTAATGTTTAGAATTCATTTGAGTTAGTAAAGGTGGATGGCAAATATGCACATGATTTGTTGGCTATTCCTGTTACAACTGTAGCATCTGAATCATCATTTAGCATTAGTGGTCAAATACTTGATAAATATCGTAATTGTCTCCTGCCATCAAATTTAGAAGCACTAATATGCACTCGAGATTGGTTATTTGTTAATCAAGATTCAAACTAGACAACAATGGAGGATTTAACGATGATGTGCTAGATGATAAGGTAGATATATTTATAAATATTTATTAATATATTTTACTGTTTTAATATAAAATTAATATATTTCTAGAATTATTTTGAAGGTTGTTGACTTAGATCCTTAAAAACAAGTTTAAGATTTTAATTAAATTTTATCTCTAACTTTAAAAAATTCTATGTATTTTAAATTAACATTAAATAATTTTAATTTTAATATTTAAAAATCTATTTCGTGTTCGTGTCGTATCGACACGGATTCGGTCGTCTCGTGTTCGTGTCGTGTCGTGTTCGTGTCGACACGAATTTCGTGGCGTGTCACGACACGGATTCGGTCGTGTCGTGTTCGTGTTAATTTTTTTTGACACGGGTCGTGTTCGTTTCGACAAAAAAAATTAGTCGTGTCGACGACACGAATTGCCATGCCTAATTCCGCTATTAAACTTTATAAATCGAAAAAAGGCTATTATCCCCCCTTATAGCCTCGGATCATGATCCAACAGATCTACCAATACCTTACGAGATGTCTCATTTTGGGTATCTCTCAAGAAGCGTTGCCTATGTATATGCTTAGATTCATGTAAGATGTCAAAATGAGATTTTTCGTGAGATATTTAATCTTGATCGTCCTTTTCTCTTAAGATGTTATACTAATCTAACTTCGAGATGTGATACGTATAAGATAAAATAATTAATAACCATAGGATGTCTTACGAATGGTGGATCTACCATTATTTTAAGAGATATCTCAAAACCTTTGTATAGTACTAGCTTCATGTAAGATGTGAAAATGAGATATCTCGTGAGATACTTAATCTTGATCGTATTTTTCTCTCAATATGGTATACTATTCTGACTTTGAGATGTGATATGTAAAAGGCAAAAAATATTGATAATCGTTGGATGTCTTATGAATGGTAGATCTACCAATATCTTATGAGATATCTCATTTTGGGTATCTCTCAAAAAGCGTTGCCTTTGTATAGGACTGACTAGCTTCATGTAAGATGTCAAAATGAGATATCTCGTAAGATATTTAATCTTAATTGTCTTTTTCTCTCAAGATGATATACTAGTCTTAATTTGAGATTTGATAATTAAAAGACAAATAAATTGAAAACCGTGTGATATCTTATGAATTATGGATCTATCAATATGTTACGAGATATCTCATTTTAGGTGTCTCTCAAGAAGCATTGCCTTTGTATAGAGTGTCAAATAAAGCCCAGTTCGGCGGGCTCGGCTCGTTTAAGCTCCGGCTGGCGAGCCCAACGAGCCGACCTCAAGCCCAAGCCTCAAGCTCGTTAAGCTTGAGTGGGTTCGTTGGTAGGTATAAAAAAATATTAAACTTAGAGAGAATAGAGGTGTAGCATAATTGGTAAAAGGTTTGTTTAATATTTGAGAGGTCATGGGTTTGATCCTCCATGTCTCCAAATAATTATTTCTTTTAATTCGATTCCAGGAAGTATAAAAAACTAAAAAAATATTAAATTTAGAGAGAATGGAGGTGTAGCACAGATAGTAAAACATTTGTTAAGCATGTGAGAGGTCACCTGTTCGATCCTCCATGTCTCCAAAAAAAAATTATTTTAATTCCGAGCCCAGGCTCGCGAGCTCGAACCTGGAAAATATCTGACGAGCCGAGCTCGCCAGCCCGAGCCCAGCCCGATCCCGGCTCTATAAGCAAAAGCTCGGTTCGGCTCGTTTTACACCCTACCTTTGTATAGGACTAGTTTCATGTAAGATGTCAAAATAAGATATCTCGTGAGATATTTAATATTGATCGTCCTTTTCTCTCAAGATGTTATACGAGTCTGACTTCGAAATGTGATACGTAAAAGGCAAAAAATATTGATAACCATTGGATGTCTTATGAATGGTGGATCTATTAATATTTTATGAGATATCTCATTTTGGCTATCTCTCAAAAAGTGTTGCCTTTGTATAGGACTAGTTTCATGTATGATGTCAAAATGAGATATCTCGTAAGATATTTAATCTTGATCATCTTTCTCTCTTAAGATGTTATATATACTAGTCTGACTTCTATTTGTGATACATAAAAGACAAAAATAATTGATAACCGTAGGATGTCTTATAAATCGTGGATCTATCAATATCTTACTAGATATCTCATTTTGGGTATTTCTCAAAAAGCGTTGCCTTTATATATATATGACTAACTTCATGTAAGATATCAAAATGAGATATCTCGTTAGGTATTTAATCTTGATCGTTTTTGTCTCTCAAGATGTTATACTAGTCTGAATTCGAGATGTGATAATTAAAAGACAAATAAATTGAAAACTATAGAATATCTTATGAATGATGGATCTATCAATATCTTACGAGATATCTCATTTTAGGTATCTCTTATGAAGCATTGCATTTGTGTGGGACTAGCTTCATGTAAGATGTCAAAATCATAGTTTTTCATGCGACGCCTAGGCGTCGCCTAGGCGTCGCATAGGCGGTCATGCGGTCCAGCACATGTAGGCGTTTGCCTTCATGCGCTGGAGCGGGTTAGGCGGGTCCGGGTCGGATCTGA
>LFYR01001059.1:0-150257 GCA_001185155.1 Zostera marina | reverse complement strand
GGGCCCGCCTAACCCAATAGGTCTGTTATACACAATAGTGTTAATATTTGGACTGTTATACCCTTCACTTAAATTCTTTGATCCTTCCAAAGATCCATTCAGACTTCTCAATGCCTCTATTTGTGTTCTATTCACATTGGTTAAATATCCCTGGCCCACCTTGTTTGAAAGAGTTGCACTTTCCAAGCTACCTGTTTGACTTCCCAAGGTAGCATTTGAATTTGCTTGACTTGAATCTAGCCCTCTTCTTGGACTAATTAATTGTTGCAAGTTACCGTTGAGCCCTTCCAATGCCCCTCCTTGTGGGCTGTTCACACTCTCTGAGTCATCTTGGCCCACCAATATTAAATGTTTGGCTCCAACCAAGGTAGATGGTTGTTTTTCCAAGTGCCTTTGTTGGGTTCCCAAGCTGTCTTTCCACGTCCTTTCTCCACTTCCCAAGTCATCCTGGCCCACATAATTAAGAATTGAAATTATATTTTTTTAAAATTACCCATATTTTTTAGCAAATGTATATAAGTTCAGGGTAAATTTGCAAAATTTACCCTATTTTCAGGCGACCGCCTAGGCGTCGCCTGAAACGCCTAGGCGACCATGCGGTCATGGCCATCGCATGACCGCATGGTCGCCTAAAAAACCTTGGTCAAAATAAGATATCTCGTGAGATATTTAATCTTGATTGACTTTTTCTGTGAAGATGTTATACGAGTCTAACTTCGAGATGTGATACGTAAAAGACAAAAAATTTGATAACCGTAAGATGTCTTATGAATTGTGGATCTACCATTATCATACGAGATATCTCATTTTGGGTATCTCTCAAAATACGTTGCCTTTGTATAAGACTAGCTTCATGTAAGATGTCAAAATGAGATAACTCGTGAGATATTTAATCTTGATCGTCTTCTTCTCTCAAGATATTATACTAGTCTGATTTCGAGATGTGATAATTTAAAAACAAAAAAAATTGATAAACGTAGGATAACTTATGAATGATGGATCTATCAATATCTTACGAGATATCTGATTTTTGGTATCTCTCAAGAAACATTGCCTTTGTATCGGACTAGCTTCATGTAGCATGTCAAACTGAGATATCTCATTAGGTATTTAATCTTGATCGTCTTTTTTCTCCCAAGATGTTATACTAGTCTGACTTCGAGATGTGATACGTAAAAGACAAAAAAAATTGACAACCGTAAGATGTCTTATGAATCGTGGATCTACCAATATCATACGAGATATCTCATTTTGGGCATCTCTCAAAAAGCATTGCCTTTGTTTAAGACTAGCTTCCTATTAGATGTTAAAATAAGATATCTCGTGAGATATTTAATCTTGATCGTCTTTTTCTCTTAAGATGTTATATATACTAGTCTGACTTCAAGATGTGCTATGTAAAAGACAAAACAAATTAATAACTGTAGGATATCTTATGAATGGTGGATCTGCCAATATCTTATGAGATATGTCATTTTGGTTGTCTCTGAAGAAACGTTGCCTTTCTATATGACTAAATTCATGTAAGATGTCAAAATGAGATATCTCGTGAGATATTTAATCTTCATCGTCGTTTTCTCTAGTCTGACTTCGAGCTGTGATACGTAAAAAACAAAAAAAATTGATAACCGTAGGATGTCTTACGAATGGTGGATCTACCAATATCTTACGAGATATCTTATTTTGGGTATCTCTAAAAAAACGTTGTTTTTGTATAGAACTAACTTCATGTAAGATATCAAAATGAGATATCTCGTTAGGTATTTAATCTTGATCGTGTTTGTCTCTCAAGATGTTATACTAGTCTGAATTCGAGATGTGATAATTAAAAGACAAAAAAATTGATAACCGTTGGATATCTTATGAACGATGGATCTATCAATATCTTACGAGATATCTCATTTTGGATATCTCTCAAAAAGCAATGTCTTTGTATAGGACTAGCTTCATGTAAGATGTTAAAATGAGATTTCTCGTAAGATATTTAATCTCGATCGTTTTTTGTGTCAAAATGTTATACTAGTTTGATTTCGAGATGTGATAATTAAAAGGCAAAAAAAATTGATAACCGTAGGATATCTTATAAATAATGGATCTACCAATATCTTACGAGATATCTCATTATCGGTATATCTCAAGAAACATTGCTTCCGTATCAGACTAGCTTCATGTAAGATGTCAAAATGAGATATCTCATGAGATATTTAATCATGATTGTCCTTTTTCTCAAGATGTTATACTAGTCTGACTTCGAGATATGATACGTAAAAGAAAGAAGAAAATGATAATCGTAGGATGCCTTATGAATGGTGGATCAAACAATATCTATCACATTTTGGGTATCTCTGAAAAAGCGTTGCCTTTTGGTGAGATATGCCTGATTACGTCAGTCACTCCCAGCAACGCCCTTCAACAAGGACTAGGGTTCCGTCGCTTTATGCCGGACCCTCGGAAAGCTCCACGATTATGAAACAAGTGTCTACATCAAGTCCTCAAGTCAACACATGGGAATCGCCGATTGGGACTACCAAGTTGCCGATTCCAGAGGTGAGTCGACGAGTTGAGACCAAGTTAGTCAGTTCTGGTAGACTGACGACCATGCTCCTAGGACTCACCGATTCCACCCCTGAATCGACGACTCCCATACCTGAGTCACCGATTCTCAGCCGTTACATGTGGTTGGCCCACACCATTATGGCACCTTTAACCTGGCGTCATAATGGTGTGGGCCTGGCTCATTGATTGGGAAACGTCCCAAAGACCCTATAAATGGGTCCTTGGGGGTCCTCCCAATCCATCTCATATGCACTTGAATCACTCTCAACCACAACATACTAAGGAGCCTGAATCGCCCACTCCCAAGCTGAGTCGTCGATTCCCCTCTTCTCTGCAGGTATTTGACGTAGAGCGTGCACCGTGGACTCCAAAGCCTCTGGCCCTCCTCGCAACCTCACGAGCCCCATGATAGCAGATTACGTGCTTCATCAGCTGACGCCGTCTGTGGGACTATCGAACCACGATATCTCATCGTAAGCAAGAAATTTTCTTTGCAAAGACCGGCTTGATTTCCCTTAGGAAATCGCTAACTTTGTGTTAAGGAATCGCCGATTCATACCAGCAATCGCCGATTCATACCAGCAATCGCCGACTCCACCTAGTTAGTTGCCGATTCAGGGAATATTCTTCTAGCCTATACCCAGTCAAAGGGTTCGTCGCAACTGTCAAAGGGTCATAAAAGAATTCTAGACATGGGTATAAGAAGGCAACCCAGCTGACCAAACTGAACAACATGCTCGTCCATGCCCCACCCGACATTGGGGAGAGGGAGAAATTACAACCCGGGGACGAGACTGAAGTGTTCCAGTTGGAGGGGGGACATGTGGCATTAGGAAAGGGGCTATCCCCTAACCTAAGGGCCAAGCTTGTGACTGTTCTGGAGGAGCACCAGGACAGGTACGTTTGGGAGGGTGAGGCACTGACACAGATTGTGCATCAAATCGTGACGCACAAACTCAATGTTGACTCATCCATTCCAGTTCGTCACCAAAAGCGTCGAGTACTCACTTCTGACAGGCGGAAAGCAGCCAACGAGGAGATATCCAAGCTTCTCAATGTTGGACAAATTCGAGAAGTTCGATATCCAACTTGGCTGGCTAACTCAATGGCAAATGACGTATGTGCATTGATTTCACTGATCTCAATAAAGCATGCCCCAAGGACAGTTACCCACTCCCATCTATCGATGAACTAGTCGATGGAGTGTTGGGTAACGAATTCCTATCTATCATGGATGCCCACTCAGGATACAACCAGAACCTGATGTATGAGCCGGATGAGGAAAAAACAACCTTCATAACAGACTCAGGGACATTCTGTTATATAGTAATGCCATTCGGTTTAAGGAATGTTGAGGCTACATTCCAATACTTAATGGACAAGGTTTTCGCGGACCAGATCGGGCGCAATGTTTCCGCTTACGTTGATAACATCCTAGTCAAATCGTCAAACATAGAAAAATACCCTGAGGATCTGAGAGAAACCCTGGGTACATTGAAGCAATACGAAATGAAGCACAACCCAGCAAAATGTTCCTTCGGAATCAAGCAAGGCAAGTTCCTTGGTTTCTATGTAGGTCAGCATGGGATTAAACCAAATCCCGACAAAATCCAAGAAATCCTCGATATGGAAGTCCCCCACACAATCAGAGATGTACAAAGGCTGAACGGTAGAATTAATGCACTCAGTCGTTTCATATCGCAAACGGCTGATAAGTGTAAACCGTTCTTCCAGTTACTAAAAACTGCGTCCAAGGGTAGCATCACTTGGACACCGGAATGCGAGGACGCATTTACCAAGTTAAAAGCACATATGTCATCGCTTCCAATGCTGACATCACCTAAGGATGGGGAAGACCTGTACTTTTACATAGCGTCTTCAGAAAAAGCCGTAAGTGCAGTCCTCATCGCGCAAAGGGACAAGGATCAATTTCCTATCTACTACCACTCGAGGCGACTACAAGGCGCAGAAATACGATACTCTCCGATTGAGAAAATCGTATATGCTGCGATCCACGCTTGTCGTCGCTTTCGAGCTTACTTCTTGGCGCACACGATTATAGTACTTACATCGTGTCCCCTACGCCGTCTACTTCACAAACCAAATATCTCGGGAAGGTTAACTAAGTGGGCAATCGAGCTCAGTGAGTTCGACTTGGATTTCCGACCAGCCACTGCCATCAAAGGGCAAGCTGTAGAGGACTTCATCGTTGAACTCACACCATCAAACCTGACCCAACTTTGGATTGTGGAAGTAGACGGTTCGAGTTGCAGCACAGGCTCAGGTATCAGAGTGAAAATCCATAGTTCAGATGGAAAAAACTACGAACACTCAGTACGGCTTCACTTCCCGACATCTAACAATATCGCGGAATACGAAGCAGCTATAGATGGCCTAAAGTTATTGAGAACTCTCGGCGCTGAGAATGTCACGCTTCACACTGACTCCCAACTCGTGGCTCGGCAAACCACTGGTGAGTTTGCCTGCAAAGAACCACAAATTACTAAATATGTGAAGGCAATGGTGGCACTCACCAAACAGTTTACTGAGTTCAAAATCGAGCAGATCCCTTAAACATAAAATACACCCGCCGATGCCCTAGCACGTCTAGCATCGACCTGGGAGGGAAGGCAGCGCGAAATTTTGGAGGATTCAATACTCCAACCAAAATGCCAAGTGTTGAATGTCACTTCCGATCCCCAAGAGGATTGGAGACAACCAATACTGACATTCATTCAGAATGGAGTTCTTTCAGATAATAAGGGCGAGGCCAAAAAGTAGAAACATAAGACAGGCAAGTATTGCGACGTCGGAGGGGTACTTTACAAAAAATCCTTCGACAGCCCGCTGTTGCGCTGTTTGGCCAAGCCAGATACGGATAAGGTTATCCAGGAAGTAAACGAAGGCTCGTGCGGACTTCATGAGGGAGGAAGAGCACTAGATTTCAAAATCATATAGCTGGGGTACTATTTGCCCACCCTAAGGTTGGAAGCTCGCACTTACGTCCGCAAGTGCCGAGCATGTCAGTTGCACAGTCCAATGCAGTAGAAATCATCCACGGACATGACTCTGATCTTGAGCTCGATCCCGTTCGCAAGGTGGGGACTGGACATCGTAGGACTATTCTCACCCTCGACATCTCAGGCTCGATTTATCTTTGTAGCAGTAGATTACTTTACAAAGTAGGTCGAGGCTCAAGCTGTAGCGAAGATCACTCAAGATGTGGCAGTCAAGTTCATCTACCACTCCATAGTCTGTCAATTCGGAGTTTCTCAACACATTGTCACGGACAATGGCACTCAATTCACAGGGGGGAAATTTTCAAGAATGTGCGAGAACCTGGGCACAAAACTCCATTTTGCTTCTGTTTACCGACCTCAGGCAAACAGACAAGTGGAAGTAACCAATAAGGCCATCGTACAAGGATTGAAAAAGAAAATCGAATCACCGAAAGGGGCCTGGGCAGACAAGTTGTGCGAAATCCTATGGGCATATCGCAAAACTAGTAAAAATCCCACGGGCAACACCCCTTTCACTATAACCTATGGAGTGGAGGCCGTCGTACCAATCGAGATGAGTATACCAACATACAGAGTCTCGAAGTAGGATGAACAACCTTGGTGAGACATGCCTGATTACGGCAGTCACTCCCAGCAATGGCTTTCAACAAGGACTAGGGTTCCGTCGCTTTAGGCCGGACCCCCGGAGAGCTCCCACGGTGCGGAACAAGTTCATCGTCCAAATCGTCGAGTTAGCCCGTAAGTCACGATTGGACTACCAAGTCGCCGACTTTAGGGATAAGTCGCCAAGTTAGGGCCGAGATCAGCAGTATGGTAGACTGCACATCTCGCCCCTGGAAACTCGGCGAGTTTGTCCTAAATAGACGATTTCCATACCTGAATCGCCGACTTACGACCGTTACTCGCCGCCAGCCAATGCCATAAATGCTCCCATATATGGGAATAGGCGCGATGTCCGCCTTTGATTGCTCCCTCCGAGACCCTATAAAAAGGGTCCCAAGGGGACACTCAAAGGCACAACACAAGTTCCTCTCTCACCAGAGCATCACTAAGACACTCGCTGATTCTCACTAGAATCGCCTAGTTTCTACTTGCAGGTATTTGACGTAGAGCGTGTGTCATGGACTCCAGAGTCTCTGGCATCACCTCGCACCACCGCTGCCTTGTTCTTCTGGTTTTACAAGCTTGTCAAGGCTCCCGCTTCCGAATCTGGTCGGTTGGGGTTAGCTAAGCGGTTTCATGGACGCGAACTGATTATTGAACTCCCCACTAACTATGGGCCGCAGTGGAAGAGTGAGTTCTTTTTTGTCGACTCGATGTTTGTACGCGGGAGTCGAGAGGGCTGGGCCAAAGCTCGGCACGTACACTTAGACTTCCACTTTTTTTTGGAAGATTAGGGTTTAGGCGATTTGAGGAAAATGATGTGCGGATTAAAATAATCGATTCGCTATTTATAGAACCTGGACAAATTGCAAAATTCACTTGAAAAATCCAAAAATTACGCGAAGGAAAATCGCTAATTGATTCTCAAATCTTCAAAACTCGGCGAGTTTCCCTAAACTCGCCGAGTTTGGGCAAAAAACACGGGATACGAAAGGGAAACTTCCATATTTGGAAAATTTGCAAATATTTCCCAAGATCCCAAGGATTTTCGAAGAAATCCGCCAGCTCATATTAAGAATCGCCGAGTTTATAAGAAAGTCGCCGATCCAGGTAGGCAAACTTCTAAGTTTCTCACAGAACCACCCCGATGCTAACTCGCCGAGTTAGGACATTAAGTCGCCGATCTAGGTCAGCAAACTTCTAAGTTTCTCACAGAACAACCCCGATGCTAAGTCGCCGAGTTAGGACATTAAGTCGACGACTTAGGATATCACATAGTATCTTGGGGGGGGGAGTATCACAAGCTTCCTTCAGCAACAAAAGGAGGGTATCACAAGCTCTCCCGATATTTCTGTCGCTTCGGCCAGAAATTGTCAGACTTCGAGGGGGAGTATCAAAAGCTCTCCCGACATTTCTGTCGCTTCGGCGGGAAATCGTCGAATTTCGAGGGGGAGTATCACAAGCTCTCCCGACTTTTGACTTTTCTGTCACTCCAGCCGGAAAACGTCGAATTTCGAGGGGGAGTATCATAAGCTCTCCCGACATTTCTATCGCTTCGGCTGGAGATCGTCAAATTTCAGGGAGGGAGTATTACAAGCTCTCCCGACACTTCTGTCGCTCCGGCTGAAAGTCGTCAACATAAGCACGGTAAAATCTATCGCTTCAGCCAGATTTACCAAGGATTGTTTCGAGCAAAAGGAGAATGTCACGAGAGGTAAAATCGTACGGTAAGTTCAATTAGTCAATAATAATATGCATTTTAGACTGACCTAGTTGTTTTGAAGAATGTTTTCTTTTTTGCAGGAATTATTCTGTCGCTTCGGCCAGAATCAGACTCTGATAGTGAGTCAATCTATCCTGCCGCTTTTGCCTTGATAGACTAGAGATCATTATGTCGCTTTGGCCTTAATGGTCTCAACCCGTCTTGCCGCTTTAAGCCTTAAAGGGGTAACCGTCGTTGCGGACATAAAAGTCGCTCTTGATCAGGGTGGATTATAAACATTAGTTCTATCGCTTCGGCTAGAACTCGGTTCTATCGCTTCGGCTAGAACTCGATTCTGTCGCTTCGACCTGAATCAGGTTCCGTCGCTTCGGCCGGAATTAATCTTGTCGCTCCGGCCTTGATAAACACAGTGCAGTCGCCTTTGATCAGGGTTAGACTATAAACAGGTAGTTCCGTTGGCCTGGAACTCGATTCTGTCGGTTCGACCCTACAGAGTCAATCCATTCTTGTCGCTTAGGCCATAATGGATACGAAATCAGTACGTCACTGTGGGCGGAATGATTCGATCTCATCTTGTCGCTTCGGCCTTGATGCGGATGACACACTGAACCTTGATTGGGAGGGGGTACTGGCGATACACGCATGTTTCTTGTGCTCTCTTCAGGGGAGAGTACTGGTGAGACATGCCTGATTACGGCAGTCACTCTCAGCAATGCCTTTCAACAAGGACTAGAGTTCCGTCGCTTTAGGCCGGACCCCCGGAGAGCTCCCACTGTGCGGAACAAGTTCATCGTCTAAATCGCCAAGTTAGCCCGTAAGTCATGATTGGACTACCAAGTCGCCGACTTTATGGATAAATCGCCGAGTTAGAGCTGAGATCGGCAGTATGGTAGATTGCACATTTCGCCCCTGGAAACTCGACGAGTTTTCCCTAAATAGGTGATTTCCATACCTGAATTGCCGACTTACGACCGTTACTCGCCGCCAGCCAATGCCATAAATGCTCCCATATATGGCAATAGGCGCAATGTCCGCCTTTGATTGCGCCCTCCGAGACCCTATAAAAAGGGTCCCAAGGGGACACTCAAAGGCACAACACAAGTTCCTCTCTCACCAGAGCATCACTAAGAAACTCGCCGATTCTCACTAGAATCGCCTAGTTTCTACTTGCAGATATTTGACGTAGAGCGCGCGTCGTGGACTCCAGAGCCTCCGGCATCACCTCGCACCACCGCGAGCCCTGGTAGCAGATTCAATGCTTCATAAAACCTAATGACCAAAACCTAGAAACAGAGCTAGAGTTGAGGGATGAAATCCGTGATGAGGCGTACCTGCAGAATGAATCATACAAGGCAAGCGTATCAAGATACCACAATCGCCAAGTACGAAAAAAGGTATTTCTGTCAGGAACTCTCGTCACGTGGAAGGCTAGCATAACTGAAAGGAATAGATTAATAAATAAGTTGTCATCCAACTTCGAGGATCCCTACATCGTCGAAGAGGAGATAAGGCCAGGAACTTATCGCCTACGATGACAGGATGGAACAATGGTTCCAAACACCTGGCACGCGGACAACCTGCAACTATACTATGCTTAGTATTCATCCTTCTATTTCTTAGGTCCTTTTAGTATGTATGCTAGTACAAGTTAGAAAATAGAATAGTTAGTTTTTATTTTGTAAGATTCTTTTCAAAAAAGTCAATAAATTTGACACTTCTTCTAGTCACCTACTTACGACTCTAACTAATACCCTCCTTTAGAAATCTATTTTTTCGCTATGGCCTTAATAGATTAAGAATTGTTTTGTCGATATGGCCTTAACGATCTGACCTCATCTTGTCGCTACAGCCTCGATGAGGGTTAAAAGTTACTCCGTCGCTACGGCCGGAGTTGAACTACGCATTAGGGTATAAGTCTAGAGCCTTAGGTAGCTGATGAGTACATACGAACCTAATCCGAAAGGTTCTAAGTACTTACGCCACTTGTAATTAAGGTTTCAAGTACTTTAGAAATCTATTTTGTCGCTACGGCCTTAATAGATTAAGAATCGTTTTGTCGCTATGGCCTTAACGATCAAACCTCATCTTGTCGCTACGGTCTCGATGAGGGTTAAAAGTTACTCCATCGCTATGGCCGGAGTTGAACTACGCATTAGGGTATAAGTCTAGAGTCTTAGGTTGCTAATGAGTACACACGAACCTAATCCAAAAGGTTCTAAGTACTTACACCACTTGTAATTAATGTTCCGATATTTTTTGTATCCCAACTTATTATGTCAGTTAGCTTTGCGAGTTTTGGGTAATTGGGAAGTTTAATTTATTCGCGAGTTTAACCGAAGACTGAACAACAATTCTTATGACCAGACTTATGTCTAGAGTGGCTAAGCGAAGGTTAGCAGAGTCTAATTTACGTTCAGAGCGGTTAAATCACGACTTGTGAATCTAGTTTCGAGCCTAAATTACAATTCAAAAATAAATTATGTAAACAATTAACTAAGGCAAGCAAAATAATTCATTAATAAGTTCAAAAAACTACAAAACATATCTATAAAAAAATTACAAGCATAAGAACATAAATCTAGTCTTCTTCGGCATCTTTCTTCAGCTTGTTGTCAAGAGCATCTTTGTTTTTATCTTGCTCTTCAGAATGCCCTTCTGCCCATGTCATGATTTCGGAAACAAAGTCCTCAGGAAGAGCAGGGAACACGGAAGGACCTGGTGAGACATGCCAGATTACGTCAGTCACTCCCAGCAACGTCCTTCAACAAGGACAAGGGTTTCGTCGCTTTATGCCGGACCCCCGGAGAGTTCCACGGTGCGGAAAAAGTGTCTACGTTAAGTACTCAAGGCAACACCTGGGAATCGCCGACTGGGAGTACCAAGTTGCCGATTCCAGGGGTGCATCGCCGACTTCAGATAGGGCACTCAAGTCTGGTAGACCGAGGACCTGACCATAAGGGAGACGGCGACACCACCTCTGAATCGACGACTCCCATACCTGAGTCGCCGATTCCCAGCCGTTACTTGAGAGGGCCCACGTCATTATGGCACCCTTAATTAGGCACCATAATGGAGTGGGCCCCACGCTAATGAATGGGGAAACGCCCCCAGGACCCTTTAAAAGGGGTCCTTGGGGGTCCTCCACTCCCAGGTCATTCCCACATGACAGACCCCAACTAGAGCAAACCAAAGAGCCCGAGTCGCCGACTCCCAAACCTGAGTCGCCGACTCCCCTCCACTTCTGCAAGTATTGGACGTAGAGCGCGCATCGTGGACTCCAAAGCCTCCGGCCCTCCTCGTAACCCCGCGAGCTTACTGGTAGCATATTTCGTGCTTCATCAGCTGGCGCCGTCTGTGGGACTATCGAACTATGATATCCCGTCGTAATCGCGAAATTTTCTTCGCAAAGTTCGGCTCGATTCCCTCCTGGTGAATCGCTGACTTTGTGTCAAGGAATCGTCGATTCATACAGGCAATCACCGACTCCACCTAGTGAGTCGCTGATTGCGGGTTATTCTGCTAGCTAAGAGTGCAGTCCACGGCTTGATAAAAAAAGACCATAAGTTGAATCGTCGATTCCACATAGGGAGTCACCGATTCCTTTAGCTTTTTGAGCAAGTGCTGTCAATGCCTTTTGCTCTTGAACATTCACTTTCACATAGGTTGGATTTTTCATAAAAAATTACCTATCTTCATCTGAGTCGTTGATTCCCACTTGAATCGACGATTCCCACCTGAATCGCCGATTCCCACCTGAATCGCCGATTCCCACACTGAGTAGGCGATTCCCACACTTGAACTGTCGATTCGGTCTTCATTCATTGCTTTGGCTGAATAAGACCACTCATAGCCCAACTCTTTGACTGAAACGAAAATCTATCGCTTTGGCTGGATTCGCATCATCGTTTCGGTAAAAAAAAAAAGAGTATGGGGCTTTTCACCTTTTTTTACCTCCATTGATTCTGTCTGTCCACCTCCGGAATTCCCATATCCGATTTTGGAATTCTACGACCACACATCACGCGAAATTTTTTTTCTCTACGAGTACAAAAAAACACAATTTCATAACAGTGCAAGGATTTTTTTCTGGGATAGGTCTAAACAGGCATCCCAAAAAACCACCACCGGCGGCATGATTTTCTACAGAAAAGTTGCAAAAAATGTGCGATATTTTTTGCTAATTTCAAACTTTGGGGACTAGTAGTACTTCTCAAGGGGGTCACAAAACTACAAAGAAATATTATACAAAAAAATTTCTGTTTTGTGACACCCGGTGGGGCAAGTACCTACCTATAGCTTCCGACACTTCGCAAGAACCTCCACTCGTAGTATGTTGCTTTGACCTAATAGAAGCAACCATCCAATTTATAGCTCCTTTTACTAAGGATCATAAAAAGAAAGCTTCCTCTAGTGCTACTGAAGTAGGAGCTTCTGGTAGGAGGGTTGGTTCCCGTACTGTACCAACCTCCAATGCACCACTATGGAGTATGCACATATTGCAATGGTTGTGTTCAAATCAGAGATTTTCTGCATAGCTTCTGTGAATTTAGTGGTGTAATTCCGGAGCGTATCTCCATTCTCCTTGATTGCAAATAGTGATTCAGTGCCCTTTCTAACTCTTGGGTTTCCATAGTGTTGGGCGATGAATTTTTTCTTCAGATCTGCGAAACTTGTTATACTTCCTTGTTGCAACTCGACGAATCATCTGTATGTGGGCCCTTTCAGTGTTCCTGGGAATGCCCTGCATAGGATGCCATCTCTTGTTGTGACCCATTGCGTTGCTCCTCTGAACATGTTTATGTGATCCACTGGGTCTATTTTTCCTTCGTAGAGTTGTAGCCTAGGTAGCCTGAACTTTGGAGGTGCAGGTTTTATCATTAGCGATTTGTGTAAAGCCTTCATGCCTTCTAACTAGTTTGGGAGTTCGCATCCCTCTTCCTCTGTGTCTCCCGTGCCTTCTTCATGGACGGGTTTTTTAGATGGTATGTGGGATTTTTGTTCCTCTGATTTTTTAGATCTGCGAGGTGGTAATGCGCTAGAGTGAGCCACTTGCAGGCTTGATACCTCATGCTGTGTTTTGGGCTGTTTTGATGTTTGCATCTTCGACTGGAACATTGATATTCTGGATTTTTCAATTGTTTTATGTCTTTTGCCCATTCTGGCTATAGTTTCCTTCATTTTTACTAGTTCCTCCACCGGTACTTGCACGAACCCACGGGGGCCTTCTGATGTTGAAGCCCACGTTTCCTGGTTATTTGGAGGTTTTGTTTGTTTAGGATTTTTTTGCTCCTCCTGAGGCCGCTTTTTCAGAGGCTGCTATTTCTGAGGCTGCTCCTTTTCTGCAAGGAGTCGCATAGCTTCAGCTATTGCCTGTAGTATAATATTTTGGTTTTCTACACCTGTTGACACTTGGTGAGCTGATTCAGCTTCAGTTTCATTATGTGTGTTGTTAGGTGTTTTATTTTTATTAGCCTTGGGTGGCCGACCCACTGGTCTTTTAGTTCTCGGGCTACCTGACAGTTGCTCTGGTACTTTCTGAGAATTGCCCCCCCCTTGAGAAATACTTCTTGTAGTTACCATCCTGGAGAAGTCGACTTTTTTAAAAAAGTCGATCCTAGTGTGTTTGAAGACTTCCAAAAGTTGTAGTCCGGATTGAAGGGGTAGCTCCCTTGAGAAATCGACTTTTCCTTTGGAGAGAGAAAAAGTCGATCCCTTTTCTCCCGAAAAGTCGATCATTTGCCGGGTTGATTTCCTTGCAAGATTCCCTGGTTGGCGACTTGGAAAAAAGTCGAACCCTTTTTTCGCAAAAGTCGAAGAGCTTTTGTCGTGAGTATCTTTGAGTCCCACAGACGGCGCCAACTGATGAGGGTGGAACCCGATCAATACTCCAAGATGCTTCCAACAAGTGCTAAGCGGGGAACTCCACGGGGAAATTAGGCTGTGACTCAAGTGCGCAGAGCTTCACTTCACTAGGACTTCTCCACTTCAAATTACCTGCCTTTAATGAGTGAGAGGTGCCTCCTATTTATAGGGCTTTTTATGGGGGTAATCTGGTCATTTGGGCAGTAACTGCCTAACCGCCTAACTGGTCAGATCAGGCCCAAGATCGACTTTTCTGGGATCGACTTTCTTGGGGTTCGACTTTCCTGGGATTCGACTTTGTTCAGAAGTCGATCACAGGAAAGTCGACCCATGGTAAAGTCGATCTTCCCCGGAGTTGACTTGGGACTTCCCCAAACCTAGAATAGGTATCTCAGCTCATCTCAGGCTATCCAGACATCTAGTTCCTGGTATGTTGTGACCAGGTTCGGGATACTGTATCACCAGAAGCCTTATGCGAATTCTCGTCATTCTGTACAAAAGTACAAAATGAAAAGGATCTCTCCATTATAAAAATCCGGAGTGATCACGGTAAAGAATTCAAAAATACGGAATTTGAAGAATTCTGTAAAACCCATGTTATAAATATGAGTTTTCTTTCTCTCAAAAATCTCCCAAAATAGAATTATTGAGAGAAATAACCGAACTCTACAAGAGATGGCAAGAAACATGTTAAAAGAACATAATACATCTCGTACTCTTTGGACTGAAGCAGTAAACACCGCATGCTATACCTTGAACATAGTCTCAATTAGACAAATACTAAATAAGACTCCATATGAACTTTGGAAGAATAGGAAACCCAAAGTTGCCTATTACAAAATATTTGGGTGTAAATGTCGTGTCTTAAAGACTCAAGCAACACAACTCACTCCCAAGTCAGATGAAGGATTACTCATGGATTACTCAGAACGGAGCAGAGCATACAGAATATTCATCAAAGAGACTCAAACCATAATCGAATCACTTCATATAGACTTTGATGAATATCCAAAGGACAATCCGGTACTCTCTCCAAACATAGGAAAAAGTCAGAAAGAGTCAACCACATTAACGAATCAGACTTCATCGTCTAAAGACTCACAAACAGGCCACCCAAGTAGAACCTTAAAGAATCCATATTCTGAAGAGCAGATTATCGGAGATAAAGATGATGGGGTTCGAACAAGATCAACCATTCATAGCAACATAGTCTTCTGATACTTATAAAGATTCACCAAGTACACTATTGAGGCCATCGCCATGCGACATCCCACAGCGGTGGTTAGATTTTGAATCCAAAACTCAAATGTGGGAACAAGATGAATCTTTAGAAATAAAGCTGATCACTAAAACTGAACTATTGAATCAAGACTCCAATCAAAAATTCATTTTGACAAATTCTATGATCCCATAAATATGCAAGTCAACAACACTAGGTCAATACAGATCACAAAAAAGAATGGACTATATTCATGTCTTCCTCTGTGAAAAATATCTAGAACTAATCTCTGTTGGCATCTTAACACTCTGGATAAATCAAAATCACAATTTTTTATATGGCTAGGTAGAATTAATCATGAGCCTAATCTTAGGAGTTGGTAGTTGAATAACAAATATCTCATACCAAGTAAATTAACTCTTAAAGGAATTAATTATGAACTTCTTCAACCATCCAAGCATGGGGTTGAATTGATTTTAGCCATTCCCCTCCTTAATTATTAAGGGGAGATCAAGAGTTTTGTTTTTTCTTTAACTTTCTAAAAGGAAAATTTTAAAAGAAAAACCAAATCATCATGACAAAAGATGATGATAGGACAACACAAGATATGGGAAATAACTCTTGGAAGAGAAACCATTTTCTAGGAAAAGGCAACTGCCTTTTTGGAGAAGAAATCTCCTTCCAATCGTGTGCCCTGGGAAGAAATCCCATACGATACACGATTATATAAAGAGTGAAAAATCTTGAGAATCCACAAAACCCTTGGTTGTCGACTTTCTTCCTCCATCTATTCTTCCTCCAGTCGGAACCTTCAAGAATGTTGATCGAAGAACATTCTCCAAGTCCTCCAAGCGACGACGATATCATTGAGACTGGATGAGGACGTTCCACCGGGGTTCTCGACGAAGAGAAGAAGAGCTAACAATGTACTGTACTTTGAAAGTACTCCAAGTTTCCATTCCCCTGAGGCTGAGGAGAACTTCAAAGAGCTTCAAGAGGCGTGACTGACGTTGGAGGAACCAACTAGATTCAAAGACCTAAGACACAAAGAGCAAGAAGAACTTCTCAGATTTAATGGACTTGACAAGTATATGGAGAACATTGAGCAAGTCGAAATCTTTGAGAAAGAGGTAAGTTAGTTCTATGCCAATCTGATTTATTCAAAACATGATTCCTCTTTGTCCACCCGGGTAAACAACTTCGAGATGGATATCTCCAAAGAACTTCTTGCCCGATGGAGTCCTTTGCCAAGTGAGGGGATATGCATTCACATGTCAAAAGGTCAGGACAGTTTACCGTTCACCTGTACAGCTCAACAACTTTGGACCAACCTCACCAACGCATCTGACTCCAGAAAAGAAGGCAAGATCCATTTCAAAGATCTTACTGAGACTTCCCTGATTTTCTTGACAATCATAGACAACTGTCTCTGTCCAGTGACCATTATCACATACAAACCAACAATGATGGCACAGGTAGCTGCATTCTGCATTCTCAATCGGATCAAAGTGGATTGGGCAAGTCTCGTCATACACAACATGGCCATGGTTAGCAAGGTGTCTAGGAAAGCGAGACATTATCCTAGACTCATTTCAAAGTTCCTAAACAAAGAAAACCTTCACCTATATGTGTCTGAAGATTCAAAGAGTCACCCTCTCAAGTACTTTACAACTGCATCCTTCAAACAGAAGCTGCCCAAACGGTTCTACAAGGCTGACAAGAAGGAAATGAATGCAATAAGAGAGGAGATATCTGAGATGAAACTTATACTGGATGCACAAATGAATATGGCTCTTCTCAATACTGATACACTGATGGGTCTGAAGAACATACATACAAAGAGAGATAATTTTGATGATGAAGTTCTAAGACAGATTGATTTAGTGGACAAGAACTACAAAAATTTGGAAGAGCAGATAAAGCTGAATGAAGTAAAGATAGAACTGGCAAGATCTAAAGTGAAGAATATTAGAGTAAATCAAGAGCCACTCCTTAAGAAACTTGGATTTAATACTAACAATGATTAAGTTTAGAACTCTTTTATTTTTTATTTTTACTTCCAAAACAATATTTATTATGGTCTGATGGTTTTTTTTTTAAAAGACCTTCACGATTTTTACTTGAAAAACTTTTTGGTAGAGATATTCAAGTGAAGGTCTTGGGCAACTTGATATTGCTATATTTTCAGTATATTTTTCGAGTTTATGTTTATTTAAACCATCTCATTCCAAGCTTCATTTGATATATCATGCATATTGCTTGAGTTGTAATGACTATTACTTATGCATGCTTTAAATACTTATGTGATTAATGTGTACATGCAACTATCAATTAAATATTTACACATTTACATATGCTAGCATGACCACACATTTAATAGTTGCATGTTGCATCCTAAACCCATAGCATCATTATTTAATGCTTATCAAGAAAAATCATTTAGAAAACTAAGGGGTTTATATGCAAAAATCACATACATACATATTGGGATAATAAATATTTAAAATAGTCAATTGCACTTAACTCATATTTTTTGACCTATACATGTATCTCAATAGGTCCAAGTCATTTTTGAAAATACATACAAATCACTTGGATTAGGGTAAATGCATAAAAAGATTCTCAAGTCATTCCTACAAATTCATGCATATTTTTTATTGACTATGAGAACTCTAGGTCATCCATATAGAATTCACTATCATTACACTATAAAAAAAAAGTAGGCAGTTAGGATGACCAAAGTTAACGAAAATTCCGTTACAAATACTATTTTTAACGGAATTTCCGTTAACTTTGGTCGATACCAAATTTTCATTACAAATACTTAAATCCGTTACAAATACTTTAAAGTTAAAGTTAACGAAACGAAAAATCCGTTACAAAAATTTTATGTATTTGTAACGGAAATTCCATTACAAATGAAAAAAAATATATCATTTGTAACGGAATTTCCGTTACAAATTTTTTTTTAGTAAAAACAAAATCCAGAATTCCAGTGCATCTGGAATTCCTGTAAATTCATTATTCCTATAAATTCAATGCAAATTCCTGTAAATTTATTGCAAATTCCTCTAAATTCATTGAATATTAATTCCTGTAAATTCATTCAATATTCAACAAATATTCAATCCAAAAACATTCAACAAATATAACATTGAACAAATATAACATTCAACAAATTTGACATTCAACAAAACTAACATGGAAGAACTATTTGGATGGAGGAGTTTGATATCTTTGATCGCTCTGACCTGCATTACTTTTATCTTGCAATGATCCATGATCTGAAGGTTGTGGAGTTGTATTTGATTGTGATAAAAATGTTTTCTTCATGTCTTCAAACATTTCAAAAATTTCCTCATATTTCTTTTTTTAAAACTCGATTATCCTGCAAAACATTTAAGATTCATTAATATTTATGTATTAGTTTAAAATTTTATGTACTATCATATACATACCTCTAATAACATCTCCATTTGATTATCCATTTTTCCTTTTTCTTTCTCAAGAGATCTTGCATTCATTTCAATTGAAAAGCTGGTGGAAGCAGTGCTCGACTAAGCATATGATCCTCCACCAAGTCCAATGTACCTACCTTTTTTGCTTTTAATAAATTTTTCAATGCATTTTTGTTGAATCACCTAAAAGCGAAAAATAATATATAAGAAAAAAAAATATTTAAATAATTTGAAATAGTAAAATTATTTAAAACATACATTTTCATCCGTTGTTGCACGTAATTGTTGAATTTCATCACTATTGTAATATTCAGACATGTTTTTCTATAAAATAAGTAATAAGCTATAAGTAGATCGATAAAATACTAATTATGAACATTATAAAATAAAATAAGACTTACAATGACTTCGTTGTCACCACTAGAAGAACGAATCAATACATTGATTCGTGATGCCTCAATGCCTTCGCGTTGCAGATTTTCTTTTATTGCACTGAAAGGAATAGACCTTGTTTTATGATTTAGTATCTTCTTAGTCCGGTTTGTTTTGTTTATTTCTGATTTTCTCTGTGAATTCATATACAATGTTAAACAACTTACAATATAAAATAGTAAATAATTGAAGTATGGATGTATAAAAAACAATACCTTAAACTGTTCTGTAGTCCATAATTCTTCCACACACTTTTTGAAAGTGAATCGATCAATGTATGTAGGAAGACTAGCATACATCCTTTCAGTTGATTCTTCATCAACAAATGGATCAAAGTATTTTTCCTTTACATAGTTTCGATAACGTCTCCAAGTATTGTTGAGTTTGAATTTAATGTATTGATGTGCATTTGGGTAACCGTCTAAATCAAAATCAACCTATATAATAAAAATTGAAAAATTATTCGACTAAAAAAAATCTAAATCAGAAAATCAAAATAAACATATCTCAATATACTCTATTGCTTGGCGAAAGCTTTGGGATATTTGTTTCGGCCAGTTCACATTCAATGGAAAAATCGTATGCATTTTTGCGACTCTATTGATCATAGCATTAAATTTCTTATGTAGATGTCCAGTTTAAATCTAGTTTAAATCTTTTACCTTGTTCGGGGTGATTTTTAGGATAATCTATGTTTCTACCTCTTCTATTTGGTAGACTCATTTCTGAAATAAAAAATAATAAGTCAATAAATACACATAAATCAATCAATTATATAATATGCACATCGACTATAATTAGTTAGTTACCATCATTATCTCCAAGGTCTAAGTCAGAGTCAGAGTTAGATTCACCCATTGCTGTTGGTACTTGAGTAGTTTAAATCTAGTTGGAATACTTGAGGACTTAGAGTTAGAGTTGGAATTTGAGTTGGAGTTGGATTCGGAATTGGAGTTGGAATTTGAGGAGTTGAAGTTAAAACTCGAGTTGGAGTCGAAGTTGTAGTCGGAACATGAGTACTTGAAGTAGGTTCTTCATTGTCGACAGAACTTCGTGTAAATCGTCGTTTCTTACTAACCAATGTTTTTTTGGGTGCCATTTATAATCTGTGAACACAACAAAATATTCAGCACTTAAAATTAATAAAAACAGAAAAATAATTAAAATAAAAAATTACTTACAAAGAATATATAAGAAATCTATAATTAGGCACTACAAATCTCTAGGTGGCCTTTTCAATACAACACTCCAATCTAATTTTTTAGGATCATCCACATAAAAACATTGTTGTGCTTGTGCTGCCAAGATAAATGGTTCGTCTTGGTGCTTTAATCGTTTAGTGTTTATAGATATAATACCAAACGTATCAACTTGTATCGAAGTTGCAGTCGGAACATGAGTACTTGAAGTAGGTTCTTCATTGTCGACAGAACTTTTATAGATATAATACCAAACGTATCAACTTGTATCCCATTTGTAGATGATCTGTGAACACAACAAAATATTCAGCACTTAAAATTAATAAAAACAGAAAAATAATTAAAATAAAAAATTACTTACAAAGAATATATAAGAAATCTATAATTAGGCACTACAAATCTCTTGGTGGCCTTTTCAATACAACACTCCAATCTAATTTTTTAGGATCATCCACATAGAAACATTGTTGTGTTTGTGCTGCCAAGATAAATGGTTCGTCTTGGTGCTTTAATCGTTTAGTGTTTATAGATATAATACCAAACGTATCAACTTGTATCGAAGTTGCAGTCGGAACATGAGTACTTGAAGTAGGTTCTTCATTGTCGACAGAACTTCGTGTAAATCGTCGTTTCTTACTAACCAATGTTTTTTTTGGTGCCATTTATAATCTGTGAACACAACAAAATATTCAGCACTTAAAATTAATAAAAACAGAAAAATAATTAAAATAAAAAATTACTTACAAAGAATATATAAGAAATCTATAATTAGGCACTACAAATCTCTAGGTGGCCTTTTCAATACAACACTCCAATCTAATTTTTTAGGATCATCCACATAGAAACATTGTTGTGCTTGTGCTGCCAAGATAAATGGTTCGTCTTGGTGCTTTAATCGTTTAGTGTTTATAGATATAATACCAAACGTATCAACTTGTATCCCATTTGTAGATTGGCCATCAAACCAATTGCAATGAAAGAGTGTTTCTACATGATTTGATCCATATTGTAGTTCAATAACATAATTTAATCTTCCATAATAGTTTTGCTTATTCACTATTGGGTTTACATCTCTAACACTCAAATAACATGATGTCTCGGCCGATACTAAAATCCCATCATTTTGAGTCTTTAGTTTCACCGAATTCGACGTAGAAAGAAACTTAATACCATTCATTCTATATCCTTTGAATTTTTTCGTATCTAAATTTGGACCACGTGAAAGTCACCAGATGTTAAATTTTACTTTAGGACATGTATCTATATGATCTTTGAACCATTTAGAAAAATTTTCATGATGCATTCTTTCTATATGTTTGGGATTCATTCCCGGATAACTGCGACGAATCACATCCACATGAAGTTCTCTAAAACTCTTTATTTTATCTGTATTGAATAACACATATCGATGTACTTGCTCAAATATCTTATCCCCAAGATTAATGTATGTAGCTTTACCAATATACCCATTACAATTACGATAAGGTCTATTGGATTTTGTTTCAACATTTTCTGATAAATAGCGAGAGCAAAATATTAAACATTCTTCAGCAATATATTGTTGAGCAATACTCCCCTTAGGTGGCTTTTATTCCTAACATAACCTTTTAATGTTTTCAAGTACCTTTCAATAGGATACATCCACCGATAATGCACTGTTCCTGCCACTTTTGCCTCAGTTGCAAGGTGAACCGACAAATGAACCATTACTGTGAAAAAAGATGGCGGAAATATTTGTTCCAATTTGCATAACATTATTGATATGTTCTTTTCCATTTAATTTAAATGATCGATATTTAGAGTATTGGAGCAC
Organism: Zostera marina; assembly: GCA_001185155.1. Taxonomy (NCBI): domain Eukaryota; kingdom Viridiplantae; phylum Streptophyta; class Magnoliopsida; order Alismatales; family Zosteraceae; genus Zostera; species Zostera marina. The sequence continues at coordinate 128,372 of LFYR01001059.1, read as the reverse complement.
AAATCATGAAAGTATTGGAGCACAATATTTGTTACTATCGAAGAACAAACATCTTTGGAACATGAATTTCTCAATACAATAGGCAATAATTGTTGCATCAGCATGTGGCGATCATGAATTTTAAGTTGCATAAGCTTCTTGTCTTTTGAATTCACATTTCTTGAAATATTTGAAGAATATCCATCTGGAACCCTAATTGACTTCAATATTGTGCAAAATAATTTTTTTTGTTCTAAGGTCATAGAAAACGGCACAAAGGGGATGTGCCACTTTCCATTATCTTTTTTGTATGCATGAAGTTTTTTGCGAATTCCTTTATGTTTAAGATCTTCTCTCGTTTTCCAATTATCCTTGGATTTGTTCACTACATTAAGCATCGTATTCACTATGTTGTCACAGATATTTTCCTCGATGTGCATTACATCAAGATTATGCCGAATCAAAAGTGATTTCCAATAGGGTAAAGAAAAAAATATACTTTTCTTTTTCCATCCTTCTGCAAATGTAATTGGTGTACTGAAGATTCCTTTTTCTAATGCTTTCTTTGGAAGTTCGTTCAACAGAAATTTGATTTTACTACAACAAATCAATTCTTGAATATAATTTGAAAGTAAAACTAATTATATTTTTGAAAGTATAAAATTTTACCTCTTTTAGTATGTCCTCACCGGATCTAATTGGAGGTGTTGTATCCAATTCGATTTTATTATTGAACTTTGATTTTTCTTTTCTATATGGTTGTGAAGGATCCAGAAAACGACGATGTTCCATAAAACATGTCTTTTGACTCCCTTTCAAATACAAACTACATGTATTGTTCAAACATACACCACATGCCACTTTTCCTTTTGTACTCCATCCAGATAAGTTTCCATATGCTGGATAGTCATTGATTGTCCATAGCAGAGCCGCTCGCATTATAAAAGTTTCTTTCTTCACTAAGTCATAAGTTTGAACACCATCATTCCATAATAACTTTAACTCATCTATTAGTGGTTCTAAATGCACATCAATATCATTGCCTGGTTGTTCTGGACCTGGAAACACTAGTGATAGAATCATATTTGATTGTTTCATGCACAACCATGTTGGCATATTGTATGGGATAAGATCAACTGGCCATGTGCTATGTGATAATGTCATTGAACCATAGGGATTAAATCCATCTGATGCCAACCCTAGTCTAACATTTCGAGGTTCTATAGGAAATTCTGAATTGACACCATTTAACACTCTCCAATGTTCCGTATCTGCAGAATGACGAAGTACGCCATCTCTCAAACGATCTTCATGCCATGTCATATCAGTACACACCTAGTTCAAATAATTTAAAATACTTTAGAATGTGATTGATTGACGAGTATTTGACACATAAGAAATCAACAACATGTACATACCTTACTACACATATACAATCTCACTACAAAAAATCAGCGTATTTCTGGCGGCTTGGCCGCCGGTAAATGGTATCCTGGTGGCTAGGCCGTCGGTATGTCATCGCCAGAAGTAATGTCGCCAGCTTGGTCATTTCCAGGCGGCCAGGCCGCTGGTAATATTTTTTGGAATCCGATTGTTCATCGAAACTGCTAGCGGCTTAGCCGCTAGTAATTTTTTGGTGTAAATTTCAATTTCTGACGGCCAAGCCGCCGGGATAATCTACCCGGCAAAAAAAAAGGTAAAAACAAAAAAATTTAAAACCCTAAATAATAAAATCAAAACCCTGATAATTAATCTCAAATTAAAAAATAAAACCCTAAAACTTAAACATCATATACATAAACCCCCAAAATAATATCATCAAATCCTCAAATGAAATCCACAAATACATAAAACATCATATACATAAACCCCCAAAATACAAGATACACACATAACACATATAACACTTAAATTTAAAAATTATACAAACCTTCAAAACACCGACCGGAAGATGTCCGATGGAAAAACAGTTCGGCGGATGATCGGCGATGAAGAAATCCAACCTATAAATACATAATTAAAACCCCAATTAAATTACTTAATTAATCTGTAATTAAATAAATTCAAACAGTAAAACTAAATAAATAAACTAAAATGAAATGAAATAAAACTAAAAATAAATAAACTAAAACAGTAAAACTAAAACTAAATAAATAAAACTTAAACTAACTAAATAAACTTAAACTAAATAAAACTAAAACTACAAAATAACATACATAAATCAACCTATTATATCAACATACATAAATCAACCTATTATATCAACATACATAAACATACATAACTCAACATACATAAATATAGTAAATCAACTCTAATTTAATTTAACTTCACTTCATGCATTTCATTTAATTTAACCATAAACATACATAAATCCGATAAACTTCATTTCATTCATTTTTTTCATTTAATTTAACTATTTCATTTCATCAACATACATAAATCAACCATAAACTTGACCCTAATTAAATCATAAACTTAACCCCTAATTAAAACAGTAAATCAACTCTAATTAAATCAACCAAAAAATAACTAATTTCAAAACCTAACATCTAACCATAAAATAAAACCCCCAAATACATAAACCCCCAAATAAAACCCCCAAATACATAAACCTCCAAAAAGATAAACCCCTAATTAAATTAAACACCAATAAATCAAATGAAGAACAAAAGATAAAAAGATTAAATGTAGATTAAATGAAGAAGATTAAATGAAGAAGATTAAATGAAAAAAAAAAAGAAGAAGAAAAAGAAGAAAAAGAATAGATGAAAAATAAGAGGACAAGATCGAAGAAGAAGAAGAAGAAGAAGAAGATGGAGAAGAAGAAGAAGAAAAGGAAGATGAAGAAGGAGAGTAAAATACCTTGGAAAGATGACCAGATGTGCTCAAATCGTCGGAAAAGAGTTGGGGAGGAGTGGGTAGAAGTTGGGAGAAATGAAAGAAATCTGGAAATTTTTTTATATATATAAAAAATCCTGGCGGCCTGGCCGCCAGGAAATAGTTAAGTTATAGTTGACTAGGGTTGACTGTACAGAGAACCACGGCGGCGCAAATGGAAAATTTTTAGGGTTTCCTGAAATTCCTGGTGGCCTGGCTGCCAGAAAATTTCTCTCAATTACATGGGGAAAATTTTCTGGCGGCCTGGCCGCCGGTAACTTAACAAAAAAAGATCCCGGCGGCCTGGCCACCAGCTCATTTCTCACATTTAAGTGGGGAAAATTGTACCGGCGGACTAGTGTTATTTTCCGACGGCCAGGAAGCGGCCGCCAGAAATACGCTGGTTTTTTGTAGTGATCAAATCTAGGCATATTCACTTTGACATGTTTTGGAGGAGCATAATTGGGATCAGCTAAGATGCTTTGGGCATAACAGGGGCTGTCTAGATTTACCACTGACTGGTAATAATTTTCAGATTGCTTCAACCTATATTAGGTTCCATTATTTCATTTTCAGCATTATTCATATTGTATGAATCTGGAGGTTTCTTTTTCATTCCAATATTGCACATATCTGTTAATTGTTTGCCCAGTTGCATGAAATTGTTATTTACTGTTGTTCTGAACTCAGTAAACTCCCTGATTTGCGACATTTGCAGGTCCTGGAGTCTTATAAAGTCTGGATGAGAAACCAAATCAAATGTAGAAGCAGAGGCCATCCTGATTAAAAGAGTTCAAAAAATGTTGAAAGCACCAATACTAGACACCTTGATCACAGTTTTAAGCTCAATGATAAAATCGAGTTAACCTGATAATCGAGGGTGCTTTAGATCTGGAAGTTTTCACTCCAGATATATATCCAAAGCAAATCGCAGAGGGATCAATCCCTGATATCGAGTCTTTGAACTAACTAGAAATTCGATGTTAATCGTTTCAGAAGAGAGCTCGATCCGGCAGTTCGACGGCAGACAGAACACAGATGAGAGATAATCCGATCAGATGGAGATGAGGTGACGGCGGAATAGCAGGAATTATGGAGGGGTGAATTAGGACGTGAGTTTTGAGGAAGATTTTGTAAATTCAATGATTGAATTCTAATAAAATTCTTACAGCATTTATATAAAAGTCTTTTTTGAAATTTAACTAAAAAGCAAGGACTACTAATTAATTATCCCAATAGCTATTCTGGTTCAGCCATCTAAGTCCGAGCCAATTTGATAGTCCTTCATCCAAGCGGGCTTCCGGCCGGTCCGGCTTGGTCTGGGAGGGTTATTAGGACCCGGTTCAGCAATCCCCAACGAATTTGAATCGTTGTCGTTTCCCCCTTCTTTAACATCGCCTGAACCCTCGCCTCCGGCATTCACCACATCGTCTCCTTCGACCACGTCGTCTCCTTCGACCACGTCGTCTCCTTCTTCTTCAGAGTCATCTCCAGCGATAGCAGCGACTGCATCCCTGACGGTTTCATATTCCAGCGGTATCGCATCATCATTTCCCCCTTCAAAATCGACCTTGCCCTCAAGGTTGATGGATGGAAACAGCCTATGCACCTCTTCAGCGGATTCCCATGTAGAATCTTCAGGTATTGCACCACTCCATTGAATCAGTAACTGTTTCTTCTTCATACCTCTTTGCAATATTGTTCTGTGATTTAAAATCGCCACTGGATAGATTATTGGCCTGTTTTCTTTTGATATAATAGGATCAGAATTTCTTGAATTTGCAGGAGGAGGACCATAAAATCTTTTTAACTTTGACACATGGAAAGAGGGGTGGATTTTGCTTCCAGCAGGTAATTCCAATTGGTATGCTACTGGATTAATTTTTCTTGAAATTCTGTAAGGTCCGAAATATTTCTTACCCAATTTATTGTGCATTCTCCCTTCCACAGTCACTTGTCTGTAAGGTATCAATCTTACTAATACCCAGTCTCCCACTTCAAACGATATATCTGACCTTCCTTTGTCTGCTTGAATTTTCATCTTATTTTGGGCCAGCTCGAGATTATATTTGAGCTGGCCCAATTACCTCCGACCGCCGCCTCCGCACTCGTCATTCCTCCAGCCACATCAAGCTTCCGGATAGACAGCTTCACAACTATCCTTTGTAATGAACTGAGTCTTGATATCAGAGGTATATTCTCGCTGCGCTCGTCTCTAGGTATCTATGATTCATTGATCGTTGGACCAGATACACACTTCTTCCCAGGTGAAGTGATTTCTTAAATCGATCAATTCCTTAAGAGTTGTATCAACAATCTCAATTTGTTTAATTCTCCAAATGTTTTTGATTACAATGGTTAAAACCTTATTTGTAGCCTCAAGTATGTGTTAACTATAATTATCTTTATAACAACTATATAACAATTCTGTTAACTAACTTCCTAACAACTATACTAATATATCACATTGATCATCCATGTGGAGTGGATGATCCAATACATCTGAATATCTGAGCTAAGTTTTCTTAGAAACTCAAATACAATTTGTGATATTAATTTTAAATTATGCGTCTTATTGTCTATCAATTAGGCATGCCATAATTCAAGAAGATATGTTTGATAAAAGTAAACTCATAGAAACACATGCATATATATTATAAGAGTAATCAAATTAATTCAAATAAATCCTTTATTTGATTGAAAAATTTAAAACACAAGCCTCATATGATCAACAAAGAAGAAGAAAATGCAAGAAATAACAAAAACAAATATTATTTTGTCTGCATACTCGATCAAACTCAAGTACATTCACCTCTAGATATGAAGATCGGTGTCACTATTGATCAAAAAGAGTTTAGCTGTGCTAAATTTTCTACAAATCAGCTCCACCAAAAGTGGTTTAGGATGTTCATACTCAACTCCATCTTCAACAAATCTCTTGAAAGATAAATCGGAAAATTCAGGTGCAACAACCCTGAGTAGAACTAAATTGTAAGCTTCTTTTATACTCAAAGATTTGAGTGTTGGTGATTCAATTGACATAGTAATCGGAGCATCACAATTTCTGATATTGAGCTTTTCAAGGCTGGAGAATCCCGCAAATGGTAAGATGACATGATCAGAATCTTTCTCAAAGTAAGCATCAACAAGAGTTAGTTCAGCAAGTGAGCTATAAATCGGCAAGTCTTTGAAACTGATGAATTCAACTGTCAGTGACTTAAACGCCGTACAGAATTGCAATGTAATCGGAAATTCATATGGACGGATATCTGAACCTTTCGCCTCATCGCCCGCAGAATCCACAGATTAACAGTATTTCCATCCATTGATGTGTTGATCACCATACCAAGAATATTAATACCTGAGTCACAATTCATTACCTGGTCAATCACCTTTCTAAACTTCTTCATTTGCCGGTATCTTGTAGACTTCATTAGATATTCTTCAACAAAATCCTTTGGATCGATGTTGATATTGACCACTCCCAACCATGTGTACTTCCATCGTCGTGCCAATACACTTGTTTGCGCTCTTTCCTTTATGCTCAAAGAAGAAAGCATTTGCAAAATTATTTTATTTGGTACCAGGCTAACTTTGCTTATGTCATCTTCACTAGCATTCCTTCTCTTTGACATATGTACTGTTTTGTCGATTGATTCCATATCTCAACTGTAAACATTTTAGAATTCAAAAAATTATACCGATAATAACTTGTAAAATAAACATATATAAACATATAATTCTTTACTTAATTGTCTTGATAAAAAATATGTACCTTTTAGCTAAATCTTCCTGATCGAATTCGTCGCTCTCAAGGAACATGTATGAAGGTATGTAGATTCATTGGAAGACGTGAGAAAAATAATTTTATTACAACTACTTAAGAATACAAACAACGGATTCTGAATCCTTTTATAAAGAAAAGTTGCGATTTTTCTTATATCCATTTTTTATTTTCATATCCCACTGAATCCGTATTATTACGAATTTCATTAAAGTGACGATACGCATCGATCACTGCTTGGATTTTATCGAAGCTTAATTTAGCATGGAATAACTTGCAATGATTTTATATATAAATTGTCAATTTTGACTCAAAATAGTATTTATTGATTGTTTTATTTCAAAATAATAATCTGGCATCTAGTGAGATCCAAACAAGTTATAAGGAAAAATCAAGTTCAAATGGAAAAATACCTAGCCAGACTATTATAATTTAAAGAAGAAACCTTAAATTAACAATGTTAGATAATTGAGTCATGAGGCTATAAGCGTGCGTTAAATTACATAAAGACTATTATACCACTTTGACTGAATGATCTTGAACTTACTGGTGCACGGTACCAGCGTCAAACTCTAGGAAGAACTTGGGCCCAAATTGGGTGAGCTCGTTGTATTCGATCACTTATGTTAGGCAAATAGGCACTGTGAAGCTTAGCACTATCTGCTTGGAAGGATACAGACTCTATTTCCATGACTTTGAGAGCATCATTATATATCTTTGGTAAGTTTCTCGATTTGTTGTGAGAGTTCTTCATTCAGGAGATCATAGTCTGTTCGCAAGGCCTTGAGCTCATCCTTAAGGGCATTATAATTTATGTTTGCAGCATCAATTACATTCTTACAAGTGTGGATTTCTCTTTCAATAATCTCTTTATCAGCAAGGGTTTTGTCTTCAGACTCTTGCATCTCTGACCTTAAATTAAAATATTTGTTACACCTAACAATGATTGAGTTTTTGTGAAAGTCCATGCTTCTCGAGATCGGGATCTCATAGATTTCGTTGCCGACGGCATTGGTCCAGAATTTCGACCATTCATTTGATCTATATCTTCACAACCAAAGATGACTTTTGTAGAATTCTTTCATCTTCTTGTTCAAGAAGATCAATTTCTAAAGTGACAATAAGCTATTGATGTTGTCTGAATACCGCTTATGTTCTGTTAGCTCACTCAAGGTACAAAAAATCTAGGAATTTAAATTCTGGTAAAATTTATAATAATCAAGGATGATAAGAATCGATGGAGAAAGAACACCAATTATATCAAAAAGACGCAGAACAATAAAATTTCATGCCAACTCTGTGATACTCTTGGCCACTCAGTCAAGAATTGTAGAAAAGTGTTAAAAGTTTGTAACCATCGTCACCTTACCGCAATCTATTATGGAGGAGATTCAGGAATTGTTACCTGCGGAGGAAGAACAACGAGAAGAATTAATACCCATAGAAATTGAAGAGTTAATAGATAAGATAGGAGAACAAGAAGCTGCTATCGATGGAGTAGTCGGAAACATTCCGATCAGCACACCCACTGAACAAGAACGCCATGAATCAGAACCTGACAGCCCTAAAGTTGCACGGAAGGGAACCATTCACACTGACAAGGAAGCCAACGTGAGGAAGGGAGATAGGATCCGTAATCAGTCAACTAGATTGGCGGGTTATCTTCTAAATTAGAGGTCTTGGGCTGGGCCAGAACCTCTATTGGGCTTAATTAAGTTAGTTTTTAATTATTCAGACCTATAAATGCTGTAAGACATTATTGGTATTTTTTAATGAAATTTCTGCTTGCTGCTGCAAACCCTGGCCACCGGCTAAAAGAGGGAGATCAATTTCCTCCAAGCTTCCCTACCATATGGTTATCAATCCAAGGTGGTTACATTAGTGCTTTCAACGGACTCGCCTCCGATCTAAAAGAAGGATACCAAGACGTCGGGAACGACGGTATTAAATATTCAAGCAAACCTTCCAAGGGGTGTCCTAGCCCTTGACTAGGTCCCAAACAGGGAAGCAATTGTTCTTAAAAGTTTTATATAATTTTCATATTCTTTCATAAGATCAAATTCTTAGGAGATCGGGAAAAAAAAGTGTTGTTGCTGTTACGTCGGGAACGACGGGAAAAATAATTCAAAAAAATCATCCAAGGGTCGTCCTAGTCCTTAACTAGGTCCCTTCGAAGTAAATATCAATCACTTGCCTTCCCAAATTAAATATATACCTGATATCACTCTGATAATTATAGGTATTACAACATCAGTGGAAGAAATAGTGCAGCAACTGCAAAGAGAACAACAAGAGCAAGCATTATTGTTCAACGCAACGGTGTCTCAGTTTTCAGCAGTGACAAAACAGTTAGATGCAACTATGAAAGAAATTTAGAATCAAATGGGTGGAGCTAGCAACCAACAGAACAGTACGAACAGACAGTCGGTCCACCAAGACCCCATTCGTCCATCAACAAAAGATATTCTAAAATTTTCAGGAAAAAATGTAGAAGGATGGTTGCTAAAGTTAACAAAGTTTTTTCGTCATTATCATATTAAGGACGAAAAGAGGATGTTTTTGGACACGCAAAGTATGGAAGGTGAAGCCCTTGAGTGGCTAGTTTGGATGGAGGAAGAAGGGAATCCCGAATGTTGGAGTGATTTTGTGCAGGACATATCTAGACATTTTGGACATAATCCTTATGATGTATCAACAGGGAGACTAAGTAAATTATGCCAAGAAAATTTATCGGTGGTTGAATATCAAAAAAAGTTTGAAAGCTTAGCAACAAGGGAACATGGAATATCCAAACCAGCCCTCAAAGAAATGTTTATCAGCGGGTTAGATCCAGATATGCAGGAAAAAATATTGTTAGCAAGGCCAGAAGACATCAATGAAGCCTTTTCACAAGCTAATATGTGTGAAGAAGTAAGGGCGAGTAAAGGAAAAAATAAAGTGAAGTTTGAATCTAAGTATTATGTGCCTCCACATAAGAGGGTAGATATAACATAGTCTCTACCATGCCTAACATCAGAAAACAATTATCTGAAAATGAAAAAAAAGAGAGAAGAGAAAAGTAATTATGCTTCAATTACGATGAAAAGTGGATAAAGGGTCATAGATGCCAAGGTAAATTATTATTATTATCGGCAGATGAGAGGAGACTGACAGAAATTACATATTCTGATGATGATGATGATGATAGTTCGGGGGAAGAAGATGAACATATTTCAGCAGCACAATCCAGCGAAGCCAATATGATTAGCTTAAACGCTTTGGATGGGATCCTTGGTCCAAAAACACTAAGACTGCCTGGACTGATCAATAATATTTAATTATCGGTACTAGTTGACTCCGGATCTACATATAATTTTATCCAATCAGACTTGGTAGAGAGTTTACAGTTACCAATATCCAAAACAGAAAAATTCTTTGTAACCACAGGCAGTGGTGTAAATTTAAAGTGTAGCAGGGTTTGCCAAGACATCAAAATGTTGATACAAGGAACAGAGCTGGAAGTGAATTTATTTCTATTACCAGTAACCAGCGGTCGACGCAAACGTAATCTTGGGAATTCAGTGGCTGAGTACTTTGGGTAGGGTAATCACAGATTACAGAGAATTGTATATGGAATTCAGTCTGACCAAGGAAATAATTAGGTGGAATGTACAAGGCTGGATTGACGATGAACCCTTGTCTAGTAGAGAATTAAAATCATTATCGGCAAAGCAAGAAGTCGGATATGTTTTACACCTACATTATGGCGCGAATTCAGAAGCAACCATGGAGACAACGGTGAATAACCTAGCTATCAGATCCAGTTAAATCAATACTAAACAAATATAATGATATATTCTTGGAGTAGATGACACTACCACCATCACGGGTGAGAGATCACTACATTCGCACTATAGAAGGATCTAAACCCGTGTTTGTACGACCTTACAGATACCCACAGTATCAGAAAGCATAAATGAAAAATCTAGTGAAAGATATGGTTAAACAAGGGATCGCGAGACCAAGTACCAACCCATATTTTTCTCCAGTTATTTTGGTGAAGAAGGACGGAGGTTGGCGTCTATGTGTTGATTACCGAGCATTAAATGCAATTACAGTCAAGGAATGCTTTCCAATACCAACTATTGATGAACTTCTAGGAGAACTAAATGGAGCAAAGGTGTTCTCTAAATTGGATCTAAGATCCGGGTACCATCAGATAGATACGTATCAACGACCCGCCAGATGTGCCTAAAACAACGTTTAGAACACACAGTGGTCATTTTGAGTTCTTAGTTATGCCATTTGGCTTAACTAACGCTCCATCTTCGTTCCAAGCTTTAATGAATGATATATTCGAGGAACAACTCAGAAAGTTCGTAATAGTATTTTTCGATGACATACTAGTATTTAGCAAGTCAAAAGAAGAACACAATATTTATCTAGAGAAAGTTTTTCAAGTACTAAGAAAACATTCATTGACTGCCAAGATGAGTAAATGCTCGTTTGAAAAGGAGGAATTGCAATTCCTAGGACACATAATTAGCATAAAAGGAATTAATATGGATCCAGAAAAAATTGAAGCAATGTTGTGTTGGCAAATACCATCTACGGTGAAATAGCTAAGGGGTTTTCTTGGGCTGACAAGGTATTATCGAAGGTTTATTAAACAATATACACACATTGCAGACCCCATGACTGATCTGCTTAAAAAGAATGAGTTTACATGGAACGAAGAAGCAACTAATAGCTTTACAACTCTGAAACGAGCTATGCTAGCAGCTCCGGTTTTAGGGTATCCTGATTTTTCTTGTATGTTTATAGTGGAAACAGGCGCTTTTCAGACTGGTATCGGGGCGGTACTAATGCAAAAAGGACACCCTTTAGCATTCCACAGTAGTAAATTAACAAGAAAGCGGAGAATGGCATCTACTTATGCTAGAGAATTATTCGCAATTACACAAGCGGTATCAAAGTGGAGACACTACTTGTTGGGAAGGCGATTTATCATTCAAACAGACCATCGAAGTTTGAAAAACCTATTAACACAGGTCATTCAAACTCCAGAACAGCAAGAGTTTTTATACAAACTTTTGGGTTTCGATTTTGAGATATGTTATAAACCTGGAAAGGATAATGGGGCTGCAGATGGATTGCCTAGAATGAATGAGGCAAGAGATAAAAAAGAAGTAGAAGAGAATCACCAAACAATGATGTCCCTATTAGCTACAAAAAACACTATTCTGTTGGCATTGAAGTCTGAAATTGTAGTTGATGAATGGGAAATGAAGATAAAAGATGAGATTAGACAAGGTAAAAGAAAAGAAGAGGATTATAAATTTACCGAAGGGTTGGTATTCTATAAATCAAAACTATGGCTACCAAAGAATTCAGAACTGATCTTAAAAGTGATTAAAGCTCTGCATGATTCAACTATGGGGGGTCATACAAAACAGAAAGATCAACTAAGCGTATTTGGAACTCATTTTGGTGGGAAGGTATGAATGTTCAAATCAAAGATTATGTAGATAGTTGTTTAATTTGCCAACAGATGAAAAGAAATAATGTGAAGCAATACAATCTTCTGATGCCACTACCAATTCCAGAGGCGGTTTGATAAGATTTATCAGTTGATTTTATTTCAGGATTACATCTAGTAAAAGACAAGAGTGAAATAATAGTAGTGGTGGACAGGCTGTCCAAGTTTGCACACTTAGGTGCATTAACACCAAACTATACAGAAACCGGAGTCGCAAACTATTTTATCAATCACATTATCAAGCTACATGGTTTTCCTCGATTGATTGTGTCCGATCGGGATAAAATGTTTACCGGCAAGTTCTGGGCAGAACTCAACCGAATAAATAACTGTACATTATCTATGAGCTTTGCCTACCATCCTCAGTCGGACGAGCAAACGGAAATTGTAAACAAAACACTAGAGCACTATCTTAGATCTATTACACATGATAAACCAAGACAGTGGTTGGAAATATTACCTATTGCGGAGTTATGGTATAACTGTTGCTACCATTCATCACTAGCGATGTCTCCTTTTAGTGTAATATGGCAGAAACCCCCTGATGTGCCTGAATATGTGAATAATTCCTCAAAAGTATAAGCAGTAAATGAAGAAATATTGCGAAGAACTAAAATTTTAGAAGTGGGGAAAAGAAATTTGGAAAAAGCACAAAAGAAAATGAAATCAACAACAGATAAACGAAGGACAGAGATCGAATACCAAGTAGGAGATCTCGTCATGGTAAGACTTCAGGCGTACAAACAATCATCGCTGAGAACCGGATTCCACCACAAATTGGGGCAAAAGTACTACGGACCATTCTCCATCATAAAAAAAAATATGAAGTGGCCATGAAACTCGATCTACCCGAGGCTAGCAAGATCCATCCGGTATTCCATGTGTCAAGATTGAAGAGGTATAATAGAGAAAATAACAATGTTAAATGTTGCAGGTTACCAAATATAGCAATAAATAACGAACCTGTGATAGTACCGGAGAAACTTCTGGCGAAAAGAACAATATTGAACCAAGGTCGGGAGGAAGTAGAGATACTCGTCCAGTGGGGAGGCCTGAATCCAGAGGATGCATCTTCGAAGAAGACGGATGTCATTACTTCTAAATTTCCATCCATCAGACTCCAGGTCGAGTCGTTGCCGGAAGGAGGAGGGATGTAACCGTCGTCACCTTACCGTGATCTGTTATGGAGGAGATGTAGAAATTGTTACCTGCGGAGGAAGAACAACGAGAAAGAATTAATACCTACAGAAATTGAAGAGTTAATAGACAAGATAGGAGAAGAAGAAGTTTCTATCGATGGAGTGGTCGGAAATATTCCAACCAGCACACTCACTGAACAAGAACGTCATGAATCAGAACCTGGCAGCCCTAAAGTTGCACGGAAGGGAACCATTCACGCTGACAAGGAAGCCAACGTGAGGAAGGGAGATAGGATTCGTAATCAGTCAACTAGATTGGCTGGTTATCTTCTAAATTAGAGGTTTTGGTTGGGCCAGAACCACTATTGGGCTTAATTAAGTTAGTTTTTAATTATTCGTACCTATAAGTGCTGTAAGACATTATTGCTAATTTTTTATGAAATTTCTGCTTGCTGCTGAAGGAGGGAGATCAATTTTCTCCAAGTTTCCCTACCATCTGGTTATCAATCCAAGGTGATTACAAAGTTCTTGCTGCCCTTTCTATTGCTGAGGAAGTTGAAGATAGAACTGATTAGGACACCTGGATACTCGATTCAGGAGCTTCGAACCATATGACCATCTTTATCTAAAGCACGTAGATATGAAGGTAAAAATTCCATAATCATCGAGAATTGAATGGGCTAGGAAAAGAGAGTATTAAGGTACATCAAGGGAACTTTAGGACATATGGGTTAAAATTTAATAAATACAACAATATCCAAATTATTGGATATTCTTATACTGACATTGTAGGGGATCCCAATACAAGGAAATCCACTACTGGTGCTTGCATTTTTGTAGGAGGAAACCTGATATCTTTGGCCTCTAAGAAACAAAACATTATATCTAGATCCAGTGCAGAGGCAGAATACAGATCTCTGACTTTCCTCTCAGGAGAAGTCAAATTAATGGTCATGTAGTTATATATGGAGAGACCTACGTTTTGCAAATAATAAGAAAATCTACTTCTAGGTTTTGCATTATGCTAGAAAGATCACTGATTTCATTGAATTTCATTGAAATCAAAGAAATAGATCATAATATCCAAATCCTCAGGTGAAACTGGACATAGAGGAATAGCTCAAGCCACGTTTAAAATCACATGGATACACCAATTACTTGGTGAACTAAAAATAATAATCACAAAATCAACTTTATTATACTATTATAATAAGTCGACAACACACCTGACATATAATTTAGTTTTCCATGAGAGAACTAAACATATAAAGATTGATTGTCATTTACAAGATAGTCCAACTCAAAATAGTTAATGATAATCAGTTGATTGTTATTACCTTTTATTGAATAACTACCATGACCGTTGGTAGTTATGAATAATAGTAGTTAGAATCAATTGTTAGTTACAAGTAATATTATCATCATGTAATCCTATTTAAGGGAACCTATATCCTAGTAATCAATATAATTCAAGTTTCACATTTCATCAAGACTTAGTAAGTCTTATATGGTATCATTCGTTTTGTGACAATAACAACTGAGGCAAATTCCGCTGCAGATCATGGCCGGGAGTCGGCCGACGGGAGCTTCACACAATCGATGACGATGAAGATTGTAATGAAGCCTATGAGATGTGTTCTTCTTGAAAAGAACAACTATTATTCATGGGAAGCACAATTCACGGCGATGTTGCGCGGTTTTCGTTTATACGAGTATGTGAACGGCGAGGTGCTGCTACAAACGTCGATCCAGATCCAGCAGGACCAACAAATTCTCAGTTGGATTCTTACTGGAATTTCTACGACAATTCTTCCTCAGGTGGCGTCGTGCAAAACGTCGGCTGAAATTTGGGAGAATCTCCGACGTCTGTTTGCGTCAGCAACCCAAACTCGACAACTTCATCTTCGGTTGCAGCTCCAGTCCATTCGGAAGGAGGGCACAAAGATGGATGAGTATTTGGCAAATGTAGCGATCTTGAAGGATGCGTTGGCTGCAACTGGTGAAGGGTTGAAGGAATCTGAGATCGTGTTAATTACACTAGGAGGACTTGGTGATGAGTTTGAATCTTTTGTAACTTCTGTAACCACTTGATTTGATCCTACACTTACGTTCTCAGGATTATCGGAGTTGCTCATGGACCATGACATGTGGTTGAAAAAATCAAGAAGCCAACGCATTGAGGCGGTGAACGTGGTGGAAAAATCTGGATATAATGCCAATTCAAAAACAAATAATCGACGGACTGGTGGAATTGGGTGTCAAATTTGCTCACGAAAAGGGCATGGTGCGACGGATTGTTACAACCGGCTAAATCTAACTCGATATCCTCCAAATCATACTCGTACTCTATCACCAATGGGTCCAAACGGGAAAAGTCGAGAATCTGCCAATCTAATGGCTCAATCATTCGGAACAACGACAACATGGTACCCTGATTCGGGTGCTACGTCACATACCAATATTCAGCAACCACGAACATTTAATGGTAATGACTCAATATTCTCCGCTGATGGTAGTCCTCTTCCTATTACTCTTTCAGGTCATAGCGATGCTCGAATAAATTCAAGATCCTTTCATCTCAAGGATATGTTTGTTGTACCTTCCGCAACTAGGAACTTGTTATCTGTTAATCGATTTTGCATTGACAATTCAGTATGTCTTACATTTGATTCACAGAAAGTGCTAGTCAAGGACTCGGCTACTAATTCGGTTTTGGGAGAAGGAAGGGAGAGAGGAGGATTGTATGAGTTACCTTTGGAAATAAATCAATTCAAACAGGCGGCGAATACATGTGGAGATCTACCTGCACACTATCTCTGGCATTGCAGGCTAGGACATTTAAATTCATCATATATGTTGATTTTGGAAAAACAAGGTGTAGTAAAATGTGGTGTAAAATCTTATAAATTGTGTAATTCATGCCGACTTGGGAAATCTCACACTTTCTCTCATCCTTCACGCAAAACTATCTACGAACCTCTCGCCCTTATCTTCTCGGACATTTGGGGCCCAGCTCCGGTTACTTCGGTTGAGGGATATTCATATTATATAAATTTTGTTGACGCAGAAAGCAATTATAACTGGGTATATCCGGTTACTCGGAAGAGTGATATTCACCGGATTTTTGAAATATTTCGTGTTTGGGCAGAGACACAGTGTGGTAAAAAGATTCTAGAATTCCAATCCGACAACGAAAAAGAATATTAAAAATTAGGGAAACGACTTGCAGAACTCGGGATCAATCACCGGATGTCTGCACCGTACTCTCACCAACAGATGGGCTCGATCGAGCGGCGACACCGACACTTGATCGATATCATGGTTACGCTTCTACGTCACGCCTGTTTACGGAATATGTTTTGGGACAATGGTGTGTTAACATCATGTTATTTGTATAATAGAAATCCAACACCACTTCTGAATGGGAAATCGCCTCTCGAGATACTTTTGGGGAAAACACCAGAATATACAAAATACAAAGTATTCGCTAGCAGATGTTACTCCTGCCTCAGGCCATATCGCCGGAACAAACTAGAAGCAAAATCAATCCGATGTATTTTTATCGGATACTCAATGTCTCGTAATTGTTATTTGTGTATGGATCCAAAAGAACGAAAAATATATACTTCAAGGGACGTTGTTTTGATGAAACCGATTTTTCTCAAAATAAAAATTTGTTTAGGGACCGAATGGATATTAATCACTCAGAGTTTCAAATAGACTCTCATGGCAAATCCGATCAAGGGTCTGGTCATCTTGAATTGGGGATAGTGCATGAAATCGCTCGGGAAGAAATATCAAGAAATAATGAAGCAGTATCTGACTTGGGAATGGACCAAATTTCCGATAACTCGGAAGGAAATTTGGATTCACCAACGGTACTTGGGTCAATGGCAGATGAGCTTCCCATAGAAGAAATTCCAGATGAGAGCGGGTCTGAATATAGTGAAAGCGAGCCTAAAAGGACATTCCAACAACAAAGATGGTTACAAGGGGTGACCCCAATCCACGTTTCTCTTTGGCAATGGCGGCTGATATACCAGTTCCAAAATCAGCTAAGTATGCTTTGGGTAATCCTAAATGGAAGGAAGCAATGACAAAAGAATTCACAACACTCAAAGAAAATCAAACCTGGTCGCTAGTCAACCGCCAACCAACAGATAATCTCATCGATACCAAATGGGTATTTAAGGTGAAATCGAATGAAGATGGAACGTTGGAAAGGTACAAAGCTCGGTTGGTGGCTAACGGCATGAGGCAAGTGCATGGGTTCGACTATCTTGACACATTCAGCCCCGTTATTCAACCGTTATCAATTCGGTTAGTGTTGATGCTAGCAGTAACACGGGATTGGAGGTTGCACCAATTAGATATCTCAAATGCGTTCTTGCACGGTAAACTCTCGGAACGGATAGTTACAACTCAGCCATTTGGGTTCACCAACACCGAGCATCCGGACCAAGTATGTCTATTGCATAAGTCGTTAGACGGGCTCAAGCAAGCGTCAAGATGTTGGTTCGAGAGATTACAAGAATTCTTGGTTTCAATCAAATTCAAGGAATCTGCCTTAGACCCATCATTGTTCATCTATCGGCAAAATGAGGTAATTGTTTACTTATTTGTTTATGTGGATGATATAGTAATTGTTGGGTCCAACAAAGGAGAGGTTCAAAGGTTAATTGATGAAGTCGGTAAAGAATTTCCGATGAGAAAGTTGGGAGACTTGTCGTTCTTCCTAGGAGTACAGGTAAAACGACTCAAGGAGGGGTTGCACCTATCATAGACACAATATCTTGTGAATCTACTCCAGAGTTGCGAGCTAGATAATATGAAGCCAGCTCCAACTCCAATGATAGTAAATTGTGATCTTTCATCGTATGAAGAACCTATCAAGAATGCACGAGAATATCGCCGGATCATTGGCTCTCTACAATACATAACGTTAACGAGGCCAGATGTTCAATTAGCAGTCAACAAACTCTCTCAGTCTATGGCAACACCCAAGCCAATTCATGTGCTAGCAATGAAACGAATACTTCGGTATTTGTCAGGAACACAAAAGTACGGAATAGCAATCACAAAGGCATGCGACTTCGGAATTACCGCCTATTGCGACGCCGACTGGGGAGGAGATACATTGGACCGAAAAAGTAGAACAAGATTCCTAGTATACATTGGAGGCACATTAGTTTCATGGATTTTGAGAAAACAAAGCACCCTAGCTCGATCAAGCACCGAGGCAGAATACCGAGCGGTGGCTACAACAACACAAGAAATAGAAGCAATTCGATTAATGTTGCTCAAACTAGGGGTGGAGGTTCCAAAACCAATGGTAGTATTGACCGATAATCTAAGTGCAACATTCATCGCAAAGAACTCAATCGGTCACAGCAAGCTCAAACGCGTTGCACTCGACTTACATTTTGTTCGAGAGAAAGTAGAGAACGGTGAGATCATTATAAATCATATATCTGGGAAGAAACAATGGGCAAACGTGCTCACAAAGCCTCTACCCCAAAAGCATTTCAGGTGTTACAATCCAACCTCGTCGGAGAAGCTCCACGAGCTTAAGGGAGGGGGTATATTGAATAACTACTATAGTCGTTGGTAGTTATGAATAATAGTAGTTAGAATCAATTGTTAGTTACAAGTAATATCATCATAATGTAATCCCTATTTAAGGGAACCTATATCCTAGTAATCAATACAATTCAAGTTTCACATTTCATCAAGACTTAGTAAGTCTTATACCTTTGAACTTAATTAATGTAAACTCGTATTTTTTTGAGTTTAAAACTAGTTGGCAATTTATTAATTTTAAAACATAAAAAAGAAGCAAAATGAGCATGTTATTCCCTTCTAAATTTTAGATTTTGGTAGATGAACATTTGTCCTCTAATCTTAAAGCTTAAATATAATATTTTCGTTTCATATAACTTACTTTACCGTACTTATCTAATGTTAATCTTACTTATCTTTATAGGAGTTACTTTCAAACTATGAGTGTAGAAGAAAAAATCTGACCTGTTAAATGTGGTATTTTCCATCTTTACATCGAGAAAAACTCATCTCACATTCTGAATTTACCCCTTGTATGAAGGTAAGTGATTATCATATGTAATTCTTCTCGTAGAAAGTACCACATATCCCTGAAAATCACTTCTTCTTCCCACATTTCCTTTCCTCATGCTATAATGTTAAGTGTTATTATAATTATTAAATTTAAATAGGGTTCGGATTTGTTTAAGGTATCCTGATGTTGGTTAGCTCCTTCTCTCTTCTCTTGCCTTTTTATTTGAACTTTTTCAATCTTGTTTTGGTGGATATGTGTGATAACCATAGTTTTTAAAGCGTCGCTTTTATAGCTCCTGGAGGAGCGCTTTCCAAATCGCTTTTTTAGGTGGGTGGTCGGGTCGAGTTAATGGGTTGGGTCAACCCACTATTCATATGAAAGAACTTAAAATCTTTTATTTCCCTTCTTATCCCTTCATTTCTATCTAACTATATAATCCAAATGCCCTAATAAAACCCTAATATCTTACTTTCACTCTATCATTGTTTTTTTAAAACCCCTAGATCGAGCTCATCGCCGGAGCCGTCGCCGGAGATCGCCTGACCTCGCCGGAGCTTCCTTTTTTCAGCCCTTTTTCTCCCCCGATCTGCACCTACGCCTACATAGTGGTATAAATTTCCTCGACTTTTCCATCACTTTCCCTACCTTCAGACCGTCTGAAAAGGGAAAAAAAGATGGTCGGAATCCGACCGGTTTTGCCGGATTCCGGCCATCCTCGATTTTTTTTTGTTTTAATTTTTGTTTGTTTTGCAATGTTATGCCCTATAGGAACTTGTAGCCGGATTTCAGAAACTTTTTAAATAGGTTTGCCGGATTTCGGTCAAAACAGGCCGGAATTTGGCCAACCATTTTTTTTTTTCTTTTTGGACAGGCCTAATGTCGTCCGATGAAGATTACGTCGTCGTTGAATGCGACCTTAATAACTCCAGTAGCGACGACGACACTACGCAAGATGGTTCGGAAGAAGAAACACCGAACGAGCCTACGCCGATGACTCATGGAATTAGAAGCATCTCCCAAGTACGATCCAATAAGAGTTGATTCAATGAACTTCAATAGCGAGTGGATGACAGACATAGAAAGGACAGCAGACGAGTTCGTCTACACTAAGGCAGATGGACTAACATGGGCGCAAGTGGAGGAAGCTTCAGGTGCTACTGAACAACTGGGACAGTCTACAAGGAGTGGGCAAGTCCGTGGATTTGCATATCAGAGACAGAGGACTTCATTTACAGAAATGGAAACTAAATTCCAATATCATTTGGTCATGGATGAAATAGAGGAAAATCTCATAGATCCTCCAGATAATATAGATATAGGTGCTCGTCTTAATGATTAAGTTAAATGACTTGGATGTATTTTTTTTAAATGTGTATTTTTTAGATTATGACTTTAATATTTACAGGTTTATCATATATTTATCATATGTTTTGTTTTATCATATATTTACAGGTTTAAAAAAATATATATATACAAGGGTATATATGCAATTTTCGAAAAAATTGCATATATTTACCAAAATGTCACTGTCGTTTTTTTCAGCTTTAAACGCGCTCAAAGCTGAAAAAGCGCTCCCTGGAAAATGGGAGCGCTTTGTCGCTTTTAAAACTATGGTGATAACCATGAAAAATAAAAGATATATATAGATATAAAGAAAACAAAAATATATAAAAAAAGGGTTTTAACTTAAGAGTGGGCTAATTTCGTGAGTTGGGCCCATTCAAGTGAAACCATATTGTTAAAATCATGGTTAGGGTTTAGAAAGAAAAGAAAGGAGTACATAGACAAAGGATGGAAAGAGAGATGGTGGGGAAAAACGTGAGTGGAAGAAGAACGGTAACTATTCCGGCAAGACTAACGAAGACAAAATTCCGGCGAGGGATCATCCGTGAAACGAACGAGGAGGTGTCGAGGTGGTTGGAAAGCTTGGTGTGGATTGTGTTGGGAGAGGTCTCAAAAACAAAACGAGATATGAAATTTCTGAACATAAATAAATAGGGGAAATTTCTGAATATTGGGGGTACATTGATTGCAAACATAAAAATTATGATCACTGTTGTTGGATTGGGTGACTGATGGGATGAGTTCAGAGATTAGAATCGTTTAAAAAAATGGGTGTGTTGGTGACTTATAGATCTTTTAATGTGACAAATGTCATTCTTTCATTTGTTATTTTGATGTCACTCTAGGTGTTTATGACATCTGTTTAGCAGGATGTGAAGGATGGGTACCTTGGTTTCATTATTTCTTTTCTTCCTATTTGTTATATTATCTGTTGACATGTTTTCTCTCTAGTTTTATGAATGACTTTCCTCGATGATTGTGTTGGGTTTTGGTTAAATTTTAGTTTTCCAGATCGACTTTCAAAATTCAGATTCTCCTTTCAGTGTTTTACCCGACATTAGAATTTGCAGGTTGATTTACATGACTTTTAAAGTTTTATAATCCCATGGTTATTTAGACATAAGTCATTTAGTTTGATTTGCTATTTATATTTGTTTCGTACTATGATTTTCAGAATTTTTACTCTTTCTTTTAGAGTTTTAACCGATATTTAAAATTTCATATTGGTCTACATTTATCTTCATGATATTAATTGATTTATGAATTTATAAGTGAGATATTGTGATGGGTAAGTGAAGTGTTATTGAGTGAGTGATGAGAGTGTTGGTATGAACCTAATTACAAGTGCACTGTGAGTGTTATAGGATGACAAAATTATATGTGAAATGTGAGTGTTATAATATAGTGAAAAAGTATTTACAATGTGGTTTGACTGCTGATATATATGTAGGAGAAACCATACTGAGTTACGATATAATGACTCATCTATATTTTGATTTGTGATGTGGTAGGGTAGTGGAAGTAGACGTAACGGGACGCGAGGACGGGATGGAGCATCTTAGAGCTTTCAATTATTAAATTAGATCTTAAACAATGTTGTTAGCAAAATCCTATATATGTTAGTTACCTTTGAAATCATAATGTTATTTGGTATTTAAATTTATGAGATTATTGGATGCGTAAATCCATTAAGTTGTCAATTTTAGTATCAGATTGTTGAAATATTTAAGTAGGATGTTACAACATGTCTAACAGTACTATGCGACGTATGAATTCTCGTGTTATAATGAACTTTCTTTTGTGCTTGTGTTTGTTCCTCTCCGTCCACAAGTGTCCATGTGGTGATTGCAACTATAGACAATGTGATTCTCTTTAGATTCATTAATTACACAGGTGAACCATTTTTTCTTACCGTTAATTATATTTTCAGATTAAAACGAAATTAATTGTCTCCAAAGGAATCAATTTCTTCCAAATTAGTTCAGACGACCTGAATCATCGATTGTACACAGTCCCATCCGAATGTCGACCTTGGAAAACCAGTCAAAGAAGTTTTAAGTTTGTAACTATTCAATTCAATTCAGTAAGAGTCGAATCTTAAATCTCATAAATTGTAATAGTTATTATGATTAGTGAAGTTAGTCTAGTTGTGTAAAAATACAACATGCATGTATGAACGTAGCTCCATTATTCCATGCATTGACAGATTTCTTCAAGTACTGGTTATGAACATATATGTATATAGATGTTGTCTTCATTAACCAACCTGGTTGATGAAGTAACGACAGTGGAAGTTTGTCTATTGCCGGTATTTGGGACGTTTCAACTTCCAAATGATTGACAACTATTTATATATTAACTTACAAAACAACATCTAATATAAACAGTCCAATTCTAATTCTCAAATTTATATAACTAGAAAACAAACCAACTAATAACTGATAAAAAAACAAGGTGAATAAAACAAATCAAGTTGTTGTAAACCAGCAAAGCTCTTGAACCACATGGTCCCTAAAATCAACATCAAACCAGGTGCAACATATACCCTTCCTCCCTCCCTCCGTCCGTCCACATGTACCAAAAGGCAAAAGCTTAGTGGTCGTCAATAATGTTTTTATTAGTAGTGAAAATTTAATAAAATTGAGTTAATGTGTTTTGTTACTAAAGTTTAATTATATTCGTTTTTTCATAAAACTACAAACCAAATAAAGATTGTTTCTTTTATTTTCTTTTTATTCTAGTCATTGTTGAAAAGTTTGATTCTTCTTCGACTGTTGTTGGATTGAAAACATGCGATTTAGATGATGTATTCACTCCATCATATCCATCTGAACACACACACACATACATACGTCGTCTTTATTCCATAGTTATATTATTTATATATAGCCACAGAATCCTTCCTTCCTTCCAAGTTATAACAAGGAAGAAGGATGAAGAAAATAAAAGAATAATAGAGATAATAATCACCAACTGATTAATGCTGCTTGTTGTTATTGGGTGAAGGGAATAAAATAAAAACCTAATTTTGAAATGAACGGTCATGATTTCATGACAGAGCAAGATACTAGATAGTAGGTGGGTGGATGGATGGATGGATGGTTTCAGAGAGGACGTGTGTGACGACCGGAAGCGCGGCCGCAGAGAAGGGCATTTCTCGGTATCGGATATTCATCTCTCCATGAGTTGGCCGGAGAAAAAACACGAAGATAGAATTGCTGTCCTAAATACTGCTTGGCCCAATTCTCCGATCTTATGTTCCACATACCGACATTATCCAAGGCAACGTAAACAGCCGACCAGGACTTGGGATAAACCTGAACCGTGCATCGGGCGACGGTGTCTCTGAGATTGTAATTATGCCGACTTCCCGACGACCACTGACCCCCGTCCATCCTGTTCGAAAAAGAAAATAAGGATTAAACGACTTGGTCGGAGATAAGAAGAAAAATGTAGCTTCGCATACCCGACGACGAAGAAGGAATGTCCGTTCATGTGCCATGATTCTACCTCCGTCCCGAAGTTCTCGAACACGATCTCGACGAAGTCTCTGAAATTAGCGGCCATGACAGAGGTTTTCACATACAGGTTGCTGAAGGTCGGATTGTCTGGTATGGATCCCAGTGAGAAGACGCCGGGGATGTTGTAGAAATCTGCAACTTTCAACGGAGTATCGGCGGGGGTAAATGATACACTGTTGACGGCGTATCTCTTTTTTCCGTTTACGGTCTGGAAGGAGTTTGCGAGTCTGATCGTTCTCGACGGCGTGACCAATCCGTAGTGGTACGATCCCTGGGGATTGGGTCTCGGTCCGCTCGCCGTTAGGTTCCATCTCACGGACCGAGCCTGGTTAAGCGAGTAATCGATCTGAACCGTCGGTCCACCGGGAGAGGGACGACTGCCGACGCCGCTTTGGGAGTTGCTGTAGTGGAGTATGGCGGTGGTGCTCAGTATCGGAGATGTAAATCTGGTAGAAACGGCGACTATGTAGTCCTTGGGTGATTGATCGGCGGTAACGAGAACGGAATACGTTTGGCCGAGATGGATGTCGAGAGTCGAATACATGGTCTGAAGCGTGTGCGATCCCTCGACTTCGACCAACTTCATCAAGTGTCCCTCGATCCGGAAATTGATAGACGAAGTCAGACCCACATTCGATATCCTCAATCTGTACGTCTTCCCCTGGTCAAAAGTAAAGGTGTTCCCGTTCACTCCCCGGCCGTTGATCACAAGTCCGTCTGGGAAGGGCAAATCGTGTCCTCCGTCCAAGATCGCTTTCAAATCCTGTAAATCAAAACAGTCACTTCCACAAAAGAAAAACGAGACCAAGGTCGAGAAGATGAAGAAGACCATACGGTGTGATTAGCTTTAAACCAGTCACCGGCAAGAATGGTGTAATCTCCGGCAGGAGGAGGAAAAGGTACTGGAATTCTTGGACGACTGTTGATCCTGATCCCACCGAACCCACCAGCCGCCTTATGGAAAGCCAGAGAAGGAAAGTAGTAATAGCTCCCGATTTGATCCTTGACCTGCATTTTATAAGTAAAGTTCCGGCCGGGTGGTATCGGACAGTTGGTTCCGTACATCCCATCTTGCCACGAGTTCCGCCTCTGCTGAATCCCATTCCTGTTCCAGCAACACCGTTATTTCATCAAACACAACCGGAGCAACATCCAAAAAATAAAAAATTATAAATACCAAGAGAGAAGAAAGGGTTCGGGGAGGTTGTTGAAGACATTGATGATGAGATTATCATTCGTCGTGGAATCAATCACAGGACCGGGAAACTGTCCGTTGATGAAGATCCCCTGTTGTCGGACGCCAAGAGGGTAGATATCGCCATAGGTGATGTTCCAGGAGAAGAACTTGTACGGATCTTCCCCATGAACTTGTACGGAAACAGCAAGAACCACCAGAAATACTATCGCGCCGAACATTGAACCACTCATCTCCGGTGAAACTAGAAACACATGT
Organism: Zostera marina; assembly: GCA_001185155.1. Taxonomy (NCBI): domain Eukaryota; kingdom Viridiplantae; phylum Streptophyta; class Magnoliopsida; order Alismatales; family Zosteraceae; genus Zostera; species Zostera marina. The sequence continues at coordinate 102,681 of LFYR01001059.1, read as the reverse complement.
TCCGGACCGAAACTGCCGAAGTGGAGAGTAGATCTGAGTTGTGAGAGTGATGAGTGAGTTGATGAGTTCTTGAAGAAGCCATCGTAGTAAACACATGCAGTTATATCATGCAGGAGATGACGTCAGCAGTGGGTCCAACTTCTTTACGCAATAATAATAATAATTTTTTTTTTTTGATAAACAGTAGAAATTAAAATACATAACACTTAACACCACTTGAACTAATAATTAATATTTAATAATAACACAGCACTTACTATGAGTATCAAAGTATTATTAAGTTCCAAGTGTAGAAGTAAGAGGAAAATAGGAAGTCTCGAGGAAGACGCAGCGGTGAGCTGTCACCGCCAGCAGTCGGTGTCGGCCGTGTGATGTGTCTTGTGTGTGCATTCCAACACACGTCAAAGTCGTTGCTGATTAGTGAATAGTGATGACTGAGATTAGGTGTAACATTATCAAAGTAACGAAAGGAATCTAATTTTCCCGCGCTTTCTGACACTTGTTTTCTTTCCTTTATTTTTTTTAAAGATGATAAGATGTGAATAATGTGATATGTTTTTTTTCCCCCTCTAAAATTAATGTTGTCCACAAAAAATGAAAAAACTGATAACAGTAGTAGGTAGTATCGATGTTGTATGAATTGTTGATCTATTATTAATTGTATGAGTTAATTAATGACGTTGAGTCACAATTAATTAATTATATATATATATATATACACACTCGTTGATAACTATATATGTTAGTAGTGAATAGAATTAAATCTAGTGATCGATCAAGAGATTGATAATTTTGACAAAGCTAGATTTAATTCTACATAAAAAGGTTAAAATCGATCAGTGTGTTTGGATATCGAAATTAATAACGGATTACTAATTACTATGCTAAATTATTTAATTATGAATTATTTCTGTCAAAAACTGACCCAAAGTAGTAAGGGTGAGAACGTAGACGGGTGAATGAAAAGATTTTTCCATGCAAACACAACCACAAGGGTCGTACGTAGCTAGCGTAGGAACTAAAATATTTCCAAATCATTAACCCATTGAATTGGAGTTTAAGATATGTCTTTATTAGTTCAAACATAAACATCCAATTAAATAAATTAATACTCGTAAGTTATCATTAAAATATATTCATTCATTAATTAATTAGTATGTAGATTAATTCTTATAAATAAATAACTAACTAACTAACTAGTGTAATCGATCACTAATTAATATTCATTTAATACAAATTAGTGTGTGGTTAATTGTTGTAGCTAGTGGTACGTGTTCGTTACTGCATATACTATCAATCGTCCATCCATAAACACAAGGTTAAGCCAGACTTGGTTTAGTAGTTATGAAAATTTAATATAAACTCTTGATTCGTTGAAATATTAAATATATATATATAGTTTTGTTTGGCGTTAAAGTAAAATTGGAAGAAGAAAACGTTTTTAATATTTCAACCACGTGTAGATTTTAATGATTCAACAGATGTGGTTAGTCAGAAATTAAAACGTACTTGCAAACACACATGCATGTGCCATCTGGTGATAAGTCACCGTCTTTGATTTCTTCGTGTCATTTTCACCACCTGTTCGTCTGTTCTCACTTGCCCAGTTGTCCCCGCCCGCCTAAATTGTTATCATTTTTAATTACTGTTAATACGGGTTTAACACTCGGTTGGACCCATTTCTCGTTGGATTCGACCTGGATCTGGACCCCAGATCCATCAATCGATTCACATCATTTTTTTTTAAAAATTGAATAAGTTAGAATAAGTACATAGTGAATCACTTAATCCCTTGGTGTCGGTGCAAGAATGGTGATACTATTCAATTTATTCTACCCTACTGTGGATTTGCATACGTTGTTCAAAGTCAACACACACACAGTCATCAAAAATAATGGAATTTGAACACCGGGCGGGATTTACCAGCTGTCAATTCCATTAAATTTAGGGCTACCACTGATATGTGTACGTGATGATTAATTAATGGAGTTATTTCCTGTCGACATTCATCAATACTTCAACTTTAATGTTTATGCTGTTCGATGTTGGAATGGAGAAGGAGGAGGAAGGCTACGGCACCATTGGTGGGAAGGAGGAGCTAATTAATGTTGGACATTGTAGAAGAGTGAACAAGATTGGTGATTTAGTTAATAATCGAGATGATTATTTAGCTCTCTTATTGATTGTATATATACATTTGAAAACTGTTGTAACAAACCCCTTAAATTGTATTTGAGTGGAGTTTAATTGTTACTAAGTTTTTATTTCTAATTACGTATTGTATTTAGATATTATAAAATCACGAAAGGCCGAGGAGAGTTAGGTCTGCGGCCGACGGGAGAAGATCAGTTAACGGAAAAACCTCATCTTTAAAAACTTTTGATTAATGTGTAAAATCTGATTGAATTAATCTGATTGTAAATTTTACACACACTATTTATAAAACTGAAAATCTTTTATTACAACCCAAAACTATTTATTTATTTCAACTAAGTCCTTGTGTTGAAATCTTTTTTCTTATTTCTCTTCTTGGGCCGGTCCAGTCTCTGGGCTTGTACATATGATTTTTACCCTGCAAGTAAAAATGATCCATTAATTATATATACTTATCCAACATGATTAAGAAATAATTGGAAAATAAAGTTATTTATTTATAACTAATATTTGAATGATAATTGGAAACTAAAGTTATTTATTTATAACTAATACTCCCCCTCAAACTAGGCATAACTAATCTCTATCTATGTGTTTTGTTCTTTCATGAAAGACGGGATTTTCTGCTATGTGATCGAATTGCAGATACATTATCATAAAAGACTAGGGCTGGTTTATCATTATAGATTCTTAATTCATTTAATAATTGATTTAACCAAGTTATTTCACTTGTGAGCTTTGCCATTGCTCTGTACTCAGCTTCTGCTGATGATTGTGGTACTAGTTCTTGCTTTTTAGATTTCCATAAGACCAGTGAGTCTCTTAGAATTAAGTACACAAAAACCAGTTACTGATCTTCTGGTTAAAGTGTATGAACCCCAATCAGCATCACAATAACCTCTTAGTATGAGAGGTTTATCATTTCTTATCATGATCCCTAGCCTTGGAGATTTTTTAAGGTATCTTAGCAATTTAAAAACAGCTTCCATATGGAGTTCAGTTGGTTTCTCCATAAACTGACTTAGGGTTCTGACATCAAAAGTGATGTCAGGCCTTGTTGTGTTTAGATAAATCAGTTTCCCAATTAATCTTTTATATTTAAAAGGGTCTTTTAGCTGTTTTGTTTTATCTTCCCTCCAATCTTGTTTTTCAATAGGTATTTTGGAGGGTTTAATTGCTTCCTAAAAGTCCATTATCATTTAGGATATCTAATGTGTATTTTTTTGGGGATAAGAAAATCCCATTATCGATCTAATATGATACTTCTATTCCTAGGAAATAATGTAATTTTCCTAGATCTTTTAGATTGAAGTATGATTTTAGATTATTTTTTAGCATATTTATTTCTTTTTCATTATTTCCTATGATGATAATGTCATCAACATATATCACCATGTATATGACAAAGTCTTTAGATTCTTTAATAAACAAAGAATAATCTGAAAAAGCTTGTTTGAAATTCATTTTCAGAAGTGTATCCTTAAGATTGACAAACCATCGCCTAGAAGCTTGCTTAAGTCCATATAGGGACTTTTTTAGTTTGCATACCCTCTGATCTTCTTTTTTAAGAAATCCAAGTGGGGGTCTCATGTATATATCCTCATTTAAATCCCCATACAAAAAAGCGTTATTTACATCAATTTGATGTAAATTCCACTTTTTTGTAGTAGCAATTGAGATTAGTATTTTAACAGTGGTAATTTTTGCCACTGGAGCAAAGATATGATGGTAGTCAAATCCCTCTATTTGAGAGAATCCTTGAGCTACTAATCTAGCTTTATATCTATCTATTTCTCCATTTTTGTTATATTTTATTTTAAAAATTCATTTTGATTCAATGGATTTTCTTGTGGGTGGGAGAAATACTAGATCTCATGTTTTGTTTAATAAAAGAGCTTGCATCTCTTTTTCCATTGCTTCTATCCACTTTAGATTTTTAGAAGCTTCTATATAACTACGAGGTTCATTGCTCATAGATATTTTTCTTAAATATTCATTCTTTTTCTTGTTTATTTTCTTATATGATATATATATTTACTTATTGGATGATTAGTGCTGAAATTAGCACTATCATAATCACTATCATTTATATAGTAAAAATCCTTATCTTTAGTTGAAGGTCTTGTTCTAATTGACCTTCTACATTGTATTTCTTTATTCTGTTCAGAATTTGATTGGCCATCATCTCTGGCTATTTTATCAAATGCTGGATTTTTATCATTTTCAAGTGTTAAATCATTGTTGTTTAATGATTGTTCACTTATATGAACAGACTCATCCAATGTGTTCTGAAATTCCCTTATATTGTGATTATTTTCACTTAATTCAGTTGTATCAGTGTCCAGAGCATGTTTATTTTGTTCTGTGAAATTACTGATATTCCTATCCAGAGTTTTGTTTAATTCTGATGAGTCAGTGTTCAGAACTTCTTCTAACTCTGGTCCAGAGTTTTATCTAACTCTGGTGAAATGGACATATTAGTGTCCAGAAAGATATTGTGATTATTTTCACTGTTTATTGATGATTCTGATATTACAAAATCTCAGAATTTGCCTTATTTGACATTTCATTTATCACTTGATTGTTTGATATGTTATTTTGATTGTTTTTATCTATTGTTATTACATTGTTGGGTGTTTTCTTATTTTTATCTGTTATTATTTCATCATCTAAAATGAAAACAGATTTTTTTGTTTGTACTGGATTATTTTCCAGTTTATTTTTTGTTTTATTTTCAGATGATTTATCCTAATTATTGCTAAGGTTATGATTGTTTTTATATATACTTGAGATGAATTCATCAAAAGTGCTTTTGTTTTGATTATTTTTTAGATTTTTTTCTTTAATTGATCTAAAAGGAAATATCATTTCCTTAAAAACAACGTCATTTCTACTTATAATGAGCTTTTAAAGCTTAATATCTAGAATTATGTATCCCTTGGTACCCTAAAAACACCCTTCTTTTTGCTCTTACAGAGAATTTGTGTTCTCTGTTAGTATTATCATAATAACAAAGACATCCAATAGTCTTTGTTAGTATGATATTAGGTTTTTTATTATTTAAAATTTCAAAAGGTTTATTATTAAAGTTGTTAAAAAGTGACTTATTTCCATTCATGTGTTGTGAAACACCACTATCACAAATCCATTGACAATTATACGAAGAATAAGCATTACAAGCTAATTTATTTTAAAAAAATTTATCTGAATTTTTCATGAACAAATTCTGCATTATCTAGTATTCTTCATCAGTGATGGAGTGAGTGGTTGTTGAACTTGCATGATCTGTTTTAACCTTCTTGGCATTGAAAAAATTGGAACTCTTGCTTGCATCAGGGTTCCCATTAATGTGGTAGCATGAGTCTTTAGTGTAACCATAAAACCAACAATGGTCACATCTGACCTTTAAGTTGAGTTTTATACCTTTTTTGCTAAGTTTATATTTATCAGAATTAAAAGGTTCACTTCTAAAACCAGAAGTTCTCTTTACAACCATGGCAGTATCCATTTGGCCAATGGAATTATCAGAAGTGTATTTCTTAAAGGTTACTCCCCTCTGTTTTTCATCTGTTATAACAGTTGAATAAGCTGGATCCATGTTGGGAATCTCTTTCCCAGTCTGTATTTGACCTCTCACATTGAGGAATTCTTCATTTAAACCAAGGAGGAACTTCACTACCTTGTCTTGTTCATTTTCTTCTTCTCGTATTTGGATTGCTCCACAAGTGCACACCCCACAAATGCACCTTTTCTTTTTACTTATATCTTGCAGGCTATCCCATATTGCTTTTAGTTTAATGTAGTAATCAGAAACTGACATTATTTCTCCTTGATATAAATTGGTCAATTCTTGGCCAATTTGGAACCTTAGGGGGGCTTGTCCTTGACTATATCTTATTTTTAATATGTTCCATGCGTCAGCTGCACTCTCAGCTGACCTAGTTTTCATCCTTAGGTCTAACCACTTTACCATTAATAAATTTCTATTTCCTTCTTGTTACAAGCCAAAGCATCATATCATTGGCCCAAATAGGGTAATTTGATTGCCCTTGCAATAAATCGTTGACAATCTTGTTACTAGAATTGTCACTAGAATACAAAAAATAAACTGATGACCTGGTTGTAAAAGCAGTTTCCAGATCAAAAGGCTTCTTTTGAGCAGCATCTTGTGTTGAAACTTCATTCACAATTTCCATTTCAGCACTTACTTCTTTCTCCAAATCCATGTGTCTCCACAACGTGAATGACCTACTGGAATGGATGAAAAACTGCAGCGGAATCCCTAGGAGCGACCGATGATACCATATAAAATCACGATAACCCAATGTCATCGATGAAAGGCCAAGGAGAGTTAGGTCTGCGGTTGGCGGGAGAAGATTTGGGGAAGATCATCAGTTAACGGAAAAAAACTGATCTTTAAAAACTTTTGATTAATGTGTAAAATCTGATTGAATTAATTTGATTGTAAATTTTACACACACTATTTATAAAACTGAAAATCTTTTATTACAGCCCAAGACTATTTATTTATTTATTTCAACTAAGTCTTTGTGTTGAAATCTTTTTTCTTATTTCTCTTCCTGGGCCAGTCCAGCTCTGGGCTTGTACATATGATTTTTACCCTGGTAAAAATGATCAATTAATTATATATACTTATCAAATATGATTAAGAAATAATTGGAAAACAAAGTTATTTATTTATAACTAATATTTGAATGATAATTGGAAACTAAAGTTATTTATTTATAACTAATAGATATATTGTATTTAGATATATTGTATTTAGATATATTGTATATATATTCAATATATGCATCATCTAACTAGTATAATTTTTTTTTACTGTGTACGGTTCCTTCGTTCCTTCCTTGGAATAGTTAGGGTTTTAAATCATTATTTGTAGATTTAGGATTTCATTGCTGAGCTGATACGACCGTGACCAGTAATTACGGTATCTTTGCATCTTAGACCCTGGGCTATCAGGGAATGGATAATTACATCCTAGACTTTGAGGTATTAAGAAAATGGATGTATATTAATATAAATGTTGTATTTATAATGTTGTATTTTATAAATAATAACCTTAGATATTAATGGGTTCCCCCATTAATATATTTATAAGATATTATTATGGTAAGCATAATAAATATCTAGGAAACACAACCGTTATCCCCCACGTGGGTTGTATGTGGGGGATCAACCCCATACATATGAGGGGTACCGGTGATCCTATAAATAGGTAGCTTGGAGGAGTGATAAGGGCAGACAAGTATTTCAATAATATTTTATTATCTTTTAATCTTTTATTCTAGCTAGTTTATACCCGTTAGGCTTAACGCCCTATCATGAGCCGAGCTTCATATATTCAATGATGTTATCGTCGATCGTCTTCTCACTTCCATCATTATGAATCAATAGTTTTAAATGGATCTAAATCGCCCATGGGACAGCAGACTAGAGGTGAGCGGGTACGGGAACTGGATCGTATTCTCAATCAGGACGTGGAAATATTCGGTCATAAAAATATCTCTTGTTTCTACGAGATATCTGATCATTTGAATAAGGGTGGGTTATAGAAGTACCCATCTAAGATGGTTTGGTGTTCAAAATTAACCACCAAGACTTTTTTTATAAGGTACTTAATCATAGATTAAAAACAATTAAAATGTGTTTTATAAAGATAAAGTTAAAATAAAAGGCACAAGTTTAAAGCCAAATGATAGTAAGGCATTGTAGTAGATTTAAAAATACACTTTAATTAGCCGAGGTTTCCTCCGCTCCTTTTAGGTGCCTCCATGTTTAGCATAGCAAAAGCATTCCAGTGTTGATAAGTCATTGCCTCACTACAAAAAAAAGGACCTTGTATGGCGGCCTTTAGATGGCGGAAATCCGCCATCTAAACTATCCCGCCCAAAATTTCGAATCTCCCCCAATTTCCAGCCCGATCGATTACCCGATTAAATTGACTTAAGATGGCGGAAATCCGCCATCTTAAGTCTTCGGGGACTCGGGCGGAAAAAGCCCGCCCAAATTTCGATTCGGCGGACTTTTCCACCTTACATGGCGGCACTTAAGTGTACTTACATGGCGGAAATCCGCCATGTAAGTTTTGGGGTTTATTAAAAACCCCAAATCGACAGAACGCGTCTGTTCTGTCGATCTCCCCCTTGCTGCCGATTAGCGCCCCCTTGCTGCCGATTTCCCTAGCGATCTTCCATCTCCCGCCGGTTCTACGCTCGTCCGTCGTCTTCAGCCGCTCGTCATCGCCATCCGCTCCCGCCGGTACCTGCATCCTCGTCTGTGAAGGTTAGATTGCAAATGGGTTTTGATTTTTTTTTTTGTAAATGTTTTTTTGGATGAATTTTTTATATATGTAATGTTGATTGTATTAGTGTTTTAATTATTATACAGTTGATCGTTAATGTTTTTAGTGTTTAAGATTGAGTGTTGAACTTTTTAGTGTTTTAATTATAAGAGTGTTTTTTGATTTCTTTTCGTTAATGTTGAATGTTTCTGTTTCATCTTAGTTTCTCGATTGAATTAATCTTAGTTTTAGGTTATGTATATAGCTAGATGTTATATTAAGTATTGTTATGTTGTTTTCATTATTTTATTTTGATTGATTTATTGATTTTTTGTTTGAATGAAATAATATTCCAGCAGGTTCCCCCCATTTCTCTTACTCGATTTCTTCCTCTCCTACTCAACGTGTTCATCGCCTGCCGGCTACCATCGATTAAGATTATTCCTAGAATCTGAGCATCCGATTTCCAGACTTCTTCATCTTTTTGTTTGAATGAAATAATATTCCAGCAGGTTCTATTCTTCATTCAATTTCCAGAATTTTATTTCTCCTATTATCATTCCATCTATTTTTTATGTTCCCAATTTCCAGATTTAAATACAAATGAATTGCTTTATCTTCATTAAATTTCATGATTATGATGCTTTATTAAACAGAGTTTAAGGATGCTTCGCTTTTTTTAACAAACGATTAGTATTTATTTGTAATTTGACATATTCAGTTTGAATGTTTAGATGTTTGAATGAATGTATGTATATGTGGATTTAGTATTGTTTAGTATTGTTTGCTGTTGAATGTATTCTTTTAGGAAAGAAATTTGTTTAGTTATCGTGTTGATTGTTTTTGATAAGTGTTGGGTTTTTGAATAAGTGTTTAGTTATCGTGTTTTTGATGTTTTTATAATAAGTTATCGTTTGTTGTTTGAATAAGTAATTAGTTTGATGTTTTTATAGTAAGTTATCGTTTGTTGGGTTTTTGATGGTTTGTTGATGGTTTGTTTATTATGTTATTGTTTTGATAAGAATTATATGTTTGTTTGGGTATAATTTTATTTATACGGTTTAATTTTGCAATATGTTATTTGATTATCATAATGAAATTGACTTCTTCGAAGGTTGTCTCCGTTAGCCACCACCTCCGTCCTGATTTGATCCCGTCGCCGTTCTTGGTGAGAAGGGTTTTATTAATTTTACTGTTTTATATTTAATTTAAAGTTTATAAATAAAATAAATAAATAAATAATATAAATAATTAATTAATTATTTAAATATAGAATTTAATTTAATTTAATTTATTGATAATTGATTAATTTAACTAAATAATTCCTGTTTGTACATAATTTAAATATTATTTGATTAATAATATAAATAATTTTGTAATTATCAATACTTTAAATAATTTTATATTTTGTATTGAATATACTGATTTTAAAATAATGAATAAATTATTAAAAAATTATTTTATTTACTATTTTAAAATAATTTAAAAGAAGTTTTAATTGATTAATTTTATTTATTGTTTAAAATAATTAATTATATAATTATTTTATTTACTGTTTATAAATAATGAATAATATTTTTTAATTACTGTTTATAACTTAATTTTGTAATAGTTAATTAATTTAGACCAAGACCCCATATACGGGTGTCTGGCTATGTATTTAAAATAACTGATTTTATTTTAAAATTGTAATATTTCAGATTATGTTTACATTTTTCTTTCTGGTTGGTGTGATCACACCTTTTATGGCACTGACGATGGTTACATCCCGTCGCTCTTTCGAGGAGTCCAGTTCGAGTGGTCAGTTCATTATTAATATTTTAAATATTATCATGATTTTTATTAAATATTAATTTTTAAATATGTAAATTAATTAGATGCGAGGCCATCCACTTCAAATGTGCCTCCACAAAAGAAGGGTCGTGGTCGCACAAAAGACCACTCCCACGAATAGATGGCGGATATCCGCCATCTATAAACTAAGGGAACCGCCTGCTGTACTTTAGATGGCGGAAATCCGCCATCTAAAGGTCCAGAGATAGTCGGCGGACATCCGCCGTCAATGAAATTAACCGCCATCAATGAATTGGCGCCAAACTATTCCCGCGCCATATTTTAGATGGCGGATTTCCGCCATCTAAAACTTTTCAATTCGCGCCAAAATTTTCAGTTTAGATGGCGGATTTCCGCCATCTAAACTATTTTTGGTGGGAAATGGGGATGGATAATAGATGGCGGTCTTTAGATAGCGGTTTATGGGTTTTAATGGCGGTATCCAAGATGGCGGCCTTTAGATGGCGGATTTCCGCTGAGGATCACTTTAGATGGCGGATTTCCGCCATCTAAAGCCCGCCATACAAGGTCGGATTTCTTGTAGTGCCTTATTCTTGCATTTGTGTGATTTCTTGTAACGGTGTTCTTTGAATCCTCATTATGTAGTACAGAGATAATCTGCCTCATAATCATACCTTCACTTAGATGAATGCCAGTAGCTTTTCTTGTATTGTGCTCCTTCCATATGCTCCAACTAGCTACTGATAGAAGTGTCCAATGAATTCCCCAGATGGGAGAGTTGATTTTTAATTTATTAATTTCAGCACTCATAGAACTGAAGTTGATGCAGTTGCTTTGCCAGAGTCCATTTTTCTTCTCACCACCGCCAATCTGGTTTATTCCCTGCTGATCTTGTATGGAACAGTAAGTAGGGTGGAAGATAAATGAGCATTTTAGATCCTTTGTTAATTGACTCACTGAAAGTAAATTAACTGAGAAGGATGAGATTTTTAAGACATTGTTTAGTGTGATGTCTTTTGTGATTTGTGTGAAACCACTTTCAGAAACTCTGGTGGTCTGGGAATTGGGAAGATGAATATTTATAGAGTATAGTAGTGTTTTAACAATGTTTAGGGGTGTATTGGGGGAACACATGTGATCTGTTGCCCATGCGTCAATGATCCATTAATCATTTTTTGATTGACTGCATGATGTGGTGTATGTGTTCAGTGAATAATGTGAATGAAAACATGTATTATTTTTGGGATAGAGTATATCAGATGAGCTCCCAGTTGCCATGTGAGATTGTCCTTGATTTCCTTTGGAGAGTCCTCCCTACGAGAGGATGGAAATAAGCTCTTCTCTAGTGATGAAGTTGCCTTCAGTGGCTTTACTGTTTTCTGGGGCTTGAGTTTCCTCATCTGATTGTGTGTTGACATTGTTACTTTGATCATGTTTTCCTTTGTTAGACTTGTTGTTGTAACCTTTGTTGTTCTTTCCATTGTATATTGTTGAATTTTCCTTCTTCTTGTTGAAATCCACACCATGGAGTCCAGGACCAGGAGGAAAACCATGTTCATAGAAACTTGTGCAGTATGGTTTGGAGTCCTCACTCTGAGTTTGTGCCTTGGGTGTGAATGTTTTGTTTTGAGATTGTGTGACCATGACACTTCATTCTTCAGGATAGACGCATTCTCTTTGAGTTTCTTTTTGGAGTACCATTCTGATCGAATGCATCATCCATAGAAGGTGGAGTCTTTTTCTTCAGTATTTGTCCTCTGATTGTCATGAAGGTGATTGAGAAGAATGAGGAAACGCACAAGAGATCTCAGGAGGATGAGAGAGTTGAGAAGGCAAAGGATGAATATTGAAGCCCTTGATTATTTTGGAGATGTTGAAGATCCCTATTCTTCTTCTGATTCAGAGGGGGAGAAACCACTTTTGTTTGGTATTCCACTGAGTATGCGTGGAGTTGCAAGGAGTGTAGTTGATGAATTCTGAGCTGGTGAAACTTATGATCCAAATGAGTATGTGATACGCTTCGTACCAAGGGAAAGGATACCAGAGCTTCTCGGATCTCTTACAATTTAAAGAAATTATAATATTCAAGATTGATTCCCTTTATTCCATACTAATGTGGCTTTATATAGTCTTACAAATACTAACAAATCTGAAAACAATTCATAAATTGCTAAATAAACATGCATGGAAAGAAATAATAAACGTGGATGGAAATCAGGAAATACATAATTTAATATTAAATACAATATTAAATGCAATGTAAAGGATCGAGCGTATCAATCTCCTCTCCCTCGGAAGACAGTTCGTCCTCAGATCTGCCTAAGAACTCCACGATGTTTACTCCGACAGCGTTCAAACTCCACCTCTTGATCAGGGTGTTTACTACACTCTGCATCAACCACCGGTTGTTTGCCTTTGACCTGCAAAAGAAGTTCTTGAAGAGATGCTTGGAGCTTTATCTTCTGGCCCATTTTTTATTTTTTGCCCCGTTGTCCCGGTCATATTCTGAGGCAGGGCGAAACCCTGGCGGGTCGTCCCGTTTTTTTTAAAAAAAAATTAATTTTTTTTATTAATTTAATTTAAATTATATTAGATATATGGTTATTAAAATTAAAAAGTTTACCCATTTTAAATTTAATTTTTTTTTAACTTTTTTATTTTTATAATTTCAGACGGGTCGCCCCGGATCCGCCTCGTTCCGCGCCCCGGGGCTGGTCTCAGGGCAGGAAGGTAGAGTACCTGACTCGCCTCGTTCCGCGTCCCGTTTTCCAGAACGAGGCAGATACCAGGGCAGGGCTGCCCCGGCCGCGACCTGTTCTCACCCTTACTCATAACCTTATGTGAGAATGAGTGTATCAAAAAAGTCAAATATATAAGAAAAAAATTAGACTTATAATTTACCTGAAGTAAAATAGTGTTGGAATTGGGGTCAAATGAAAATCTTTGAATGGATAAAAAATTTACTCATACATTATCCAATCAAATCGGATATTGGGATACCCATACGTACCCATGACCATCACTAATCTGAGGTCTTATTTTTGAAATGGTCGACGAGGTTTGTCGATGTCAGTAATCAGGTGTGCATGTTAGAAATATTATTATATTATTTTGTATTTGTGATTAAAAGATAAAGGTAGCTACATATTATCACCAACTTCATCTCTCTCAATTCCGAGCGAGCAGTGATTTTGATCAAATATTAAAGACTTGATTTTCGGATTTCTTTTCAACTTCTAGCTCTGAGTTTGCAACTAGGAGGGAGCATTTGCTGTGTGTTTCTTGGATCTGATCAGGTCAGAAATTAATGCGCGCTTCACATATTTACTTACTCAATCTAATTACAATCTTAATTGCTTCATCTTTAAATGCTAATTATATATTTATCTAAGAGTAAGTTATTATAACTCACATGCTAATTTATATATCACTGTACGGTTTTCCCTCCTAATTTAATACCTAAATTAAAACTCCAAGCTTCATTAATGGACTCATGATTTTCCATTGTTCTGATGAGTTGAGTCGATTTATGGACTCATTGTTCAGAGTGTGCTAATTAGCTACCGAAGTCAACCCCTTAATATATCCCAGTGTAAACATCATGTTGGGGAATGGTGTGCTAATTTCAGGCATGTCTCAGTGATGTAGTCTCTCACTCTAATATATATCAGGATGGTTAATCATAAATGGAGTGTTGGAGATTTTCCAAATTGTCTTTAGTTTGGGAATTCTGTGATTTTTATTAAGATCTAATTTCTCGAGAATTAAGATCATAATCAATAAAATTGATGGCCTCAGGTTCCTTCCTACATAACAAACATGTGGGTTGGATTTGGACACCCCCAAAAGGGTAGTAGCATATGGTTTTAATTTGTTGATTTTTTATTCTCCATAAGAAGATAGATCGAGTACTTGGTTAGCATATGGAACCAGTAATATTTAATTAGCATATTAATTGTTGATATATATACATGCAGTACTAATTATACATAGATGCATGATCCTAGAAGGATAAAATAAACATCTTGATTAACCTCGTTGTACATTACTAATGAATGTGTATAAAATAACCTCAATAAAATAACCATAATAAATATCTAAGGTTATTTATAAAATACAACATTATAATGTTTAATATTATAATATATTAATATACATCAATTTCTTTAATACCTCAAGGTTTAAGATATAATTATCCATTCCCTAATAGTTTAAAGTCTAAGATACAAAAATACTGTGATTACTGATCAGTGTTGTATCAGACCCCATATATGGTTAGATATTCCACAACAACTCTTTCTTAAGAAGTCCCGATGTAAATCCAAGGGACTATGTTGAACTTTGTCAGACAAGTCTAGCCTCATAGGTCTTCAGAAACATACGGTTCAGTAGGCCTGGTATCACCAAAGACTTGAAGTAAAATAGATTTAAAAGTAATTAAAAATAATTATTTAAATTTGTTAAAGAATAATCAATTATTTCTTTAAAGATAGAAACTTTTAATTTTGTGTGATGTGATCAGTAGTTTTAGAACTAAGGATATAGTGAACAATAAAAACAAATAACACAAGGGATCGAAGTTTATATATATATAGAGAGAGAAATTATCAGGTGCAATATCACTAAATGTGATAAATGGGACGTCCTCCATTTTAGCCGTTCATCTGACATCCGACGATTTTTATTTTTCACGACGGTTTGTTCTAACTCGCGTACAACGAAAAATTCGACTGTCCACATTCGACGACTTTTATTCAATCAAAAAATCCGACGACCCACATATATTCGTACGTCGCAGATATTACATTTAGTGATATTGCACCAGAAGTTTGTCATATATATATAGAGGTTCAACCACAACAAAACTATTTCTCTCATATTAAATCTTTTTGCCTAAAGGCATGCAATGATGACCAAACCTTGTGCAAGATTTAAATTACAAATAAACAAAGAACAAACCAAGTATTTAAAGATAGATTTGTACCTAAAAGTCAAGAAGTTAACTTTATTGCATTTTTCAAATTAATCTTTACAGATAAATTTATAGTATATCTTCATAAACATTAAAAGATGACATTTTAGAATGATTAATGTATCATATATCTACATTAATACATTTTAGCATATTTATTAGATGAATAATATTCTTCTACATTAATGTATATTATAATCAATATATGTACTCTCGTTAGATGGAAGACAATAGCTTGGAAAATAATGAGTACAAGGCTAAAGAATAAAGAGAGAAGTTGGTTCCTTGAAAATCCTATAATCTAATCAAAGGAGTATTCAAAGAAGCAGAAGAAAAATGGGAGATAACTCATGAACCTGCTAGACAATGGCTTTACCGTCTTAAATTATACTCTTCTGAAGTTGAGAATTTATATGAAGAGTATGATTATGAGATCTTTCGTCGAAACATCAAACAAGATGCAGATCATATTAAGAAAAATAAGGTATGCAATTAGGTCCTTAATTATCTATATAATTAATTGCACACAATAAATAACTTTAGATTTCTTAGTAATATTTATCACCTATTACTAGGAGAATCTCTCGATCAATAATAACATACCATCAATCTCAAATCAAATATACATAAATAGAAATATGAATGATATGGTATGCATGAACAACATAAAAAATGTAATCAATTAATTTTATCTAATCTTTTTTTTTTTTTTTTTTTTTTTGAAGATCTCACTTGGAACCCATAATCTACGAACAGATTCATTTTCCAACTCATTCATTGACAATATGTTCAACCGTTTGGATAAGTTGCAAGTGTTATTTAATAATATTTGTAACCAAAGAGAAGAAGACTTATTAAAAAGAGCCAAGAATAATATTCCATGTCAAAAGGAAGATCTTTGCAACATAGGAAAATTATGTGATCACAAGGAGAATGAAATAGATATTTCGAGAATGGCAAGTGTTCCTTTTTCCCCTCAATTGAATATCTATGGTAGAGATGATGATTTAAATAACTTGTTCGAGAAACTTTTGAAATCCCATGAACAAGTTATTACTTTGTGGGGAATGGGTGGATTGGGGAAGACGACACTTGCACAAAAATTATACAACAATAAAGATATTGAATGCCATTTTACAATACGAATTTGGATTTCAGTTTCGAATGATTTTGATGTTAAGAGAATTGTTGAAGATGCTTTAGATTCAGTGACAAAGAAGAAAAGTTGTTTTAATAATTTAAGCGTTATTCAAGAGGAGTTACAAAAAGAATTAATAGGGAAGAGATTTCTTCTTGTGTTAGATGATGTTTGGATTGAAAGTCAGTATGAATGGGAATGTTTGGGATTTTTTTCATACTTAGGTTCTGATGGAAGTAAAATTTTAGTAACATCTAGAAGCAAAGTAGTGGCAGAAAATATACATCCAACAATGGACTATTTCGTCTATCATCTGGAGAAATTGCATTTTAAAGATAGTTTGGAATTGTTTCAAAGTCTTGCATTTTTTGGTTTACATGACGAGAAGAAGGAGGAGTTGAGTAAAATGAGCATACGCATTGTGAATATGTGTAATGGCGTGCCTTTGTTGATAAATGTTATTGCAAAACTTCTACATGATACAAATGGAGATAAGAAAATATGGAAATCTATCATAGAAAGTGATGCATGGAAAACAAAAGTGATCACAGATACTTATAAGATAAGCTACGATCACTTATCAAGCCAATTAAAACATTATTTTTTGTATTGTTCAGTTTTTCCCAAAGATCATTTGTTCAATCAATATGACTTACCAAAACTATGGGTTGCACAAGGTTTGATCGAAGATGGAGGCTCAAAACCAATTAGGGAAATTAAAATTGAATGTGTTGATGGTTTATTAAATAGATCATTTCTTGAACAACATAAAAATTATTGGGGTGAAGTTAAATATTCATTACATGATATTATGCATGACTTAGCAAGAAATATTCTTGAGGAGGAAAGATCTTTTACATCTACAGGATCAAGTCTGATTAGTTGTTGTCATTTGGACAACAATAATTGTATTGAGCCGATTGATGGGCGCACATTATATCAACCCTTGTACCCAAAATTACAAATGAAAGTTAAATCATCTCATCTTGATTCATGCTTGAAACACTTGAGAGTGATGATATGTGACGCTTCATATTTTGATATTGTATCAAATTTAATTGGCGAGTTCAAACATTTGAGGTACCTCAAATTAGTTGATAGAATACCTATTCTTCCCAAAGCAATATGCCAACTTTATAATTTACACACACTTCACTTAACCATAGCATATCCATATAGTGTCAATTTCGAGTTCCCTGACGATATCAAAAATTTAAAAAATCTACAACACATATATGTGTATAATTTTGGTTTGAAGCTTACTAAGGGTATCGGAGAATTAGTTCATCTTCAAACATTGGCACCAAAAATTAGAATAACAAGGCTTGGTGAATATTGCTCCATATCTGAGTTAGAAAACCTATCATGTCTTGGAGGAACATTGGCTATCAGAGAGCTACAAAGAGTAATGACAATTGAGCAGGCAAAAAGTGCCAAGTTAGAATTGAAGAAAAATATTGAGAGCTTAGATTTACATTGGTATGTTGATGAAGATGCTCAAGATATTCAAAACATTCGAGATATTAATAATAAGAATTTGAAACAAAGGTATACCAAAATCCTTGAGAACCTCTTGCCAAATGAAAATCTTAGAAAATTAAAAATTTCTTGTTACTATGGTGAACATTTTCCATATTGGTTGACCAACGGTTCACTAACTAACTTAGCAGTTTTAGTTTTGGCTGAATGTTCATGTGAAAAACTCGTGTTCTTAGTGAAAATTCCATTCCTTAAACATTTGACTATTATCCATTTTGAAAACCTAAAACAAGTTGGTGATGAGATATATGACAAACAAAATCCAGAAGCATCATTTAAAACTCTTGAAAGTCTGAAATTTTTTGATATGAATAGTTGGAAGGAATGGAATAGAGTAGATATGTGTAATTTCCATTCTCTCAATGAACTTTACATAATGCGATGTCCCAATTTAGTTGTCTCAAATGCATCTCGGTTATTCATGAAGCTTCGAAGATTAATTGTCAATGATAATCCCATTTTGATAAAATGGTGTAGAAAGCATGCTGAAACAACACTCTCCCATATTGAAGAACTAGTTCTGGATTATGACACTTATTATTATCCAAGGCGTGGGAGCAAAACTTTCCGGTAATCAACTAATCTCTTTTTTTTATTCTGAATATTGATTTATGAAAAGTTTGTATTTCTAAATTGATTCTTAAAATCTAATCCCTACATTATTTTCCTTCTAGAATGTCCTCATCATTGAAATTCTGCACTGATTTTTCATTTCTTGAAAATCAAATACGCACATTGATTGAAGATTTGAAAAGTGACTTGATTGAAACACAAAGAGTTGCGACGACCGAAGTTTTGGAATTAACAAAGCGCAAGCAGACCAGTGAAATTAAACTTTTCATAGTCATTTGTGGTGCTATAAAGCCTTTGGTGAGCATGTTACTTTCACCAGACTTGAAAATTCAACAAAATGCAGTGATTATATTACTAAATATTTCATCAAACCCAACCAATAAATTTGCAATATCAGATGCAATTGAGCCACTTATATATGTTCTTAAGACTGGTAGTGCAAGAGCTAGAGAAAACTCAGCACTATTATTAGAAAGTCTTTCATTAGTCGAAGAGTATAGAGTCAAGATCGGTCGTTCGGGAGCTATCAAACCACTATTGGAACTATTGGCTACTGGTGACGCAATAGGAAAGAAATATGCATTTAATGCATTGTATGAGCTATCAAAATACCCAGAGAATAAGTTGATGATCGATATTGAAGGAAAAAGTTGCTTTAAAACATCTATTGAATTTAACTGATTCAGAAACAAGCTTGTTTGATAACATAGTATCTATTTTGTGGATCTTGGTAATTATATCGAATGCTGGTGATTGAAATTAAGATTTGATAGAGGAAAAGAAAGTTTCGTTTCCACATTATTTCAACTTTGTACTAATAACAATGAGTTTTATGGCATTGCTCTACAAGATCGAGGACACAACTTTGACTTGGGTGGCTTTGATGTTAAAGTCTGATCATTCAAAGGAAAAAGAATGAACATGAGTTGGTGATATTCAAACTAGAAATATATACTAATAATCATTATTCTAAAGATTTATGTCCTTAGAATATAAGTTGTATATAATCACATCTCACTTGAACTTAATTTACTTAAATATAAAATACAATTTCTCTTCTTGCTGATGTAATGGTATGTGATCATATGTTTTTCAACTTTTATAGGCATAAAGTGTACTTTATATATCAATTTAATAGTCATATACAACATTAATAGTTCGTGAGATTTTAAGAATTTGAAATGCAACAATTGTTGGTTCGTGCATCTAAAGCAGAGATTGATGTAGAATACATGAAAAATATATAAGTGTAAAGAATGGATATATCCTGCCTCAGTTAAATCCTTGAAACAAGGTCGAGATCTTTCACTCAATTGTACGCATTAATATATGATATATTATATGTACTCCTTGTGTCAAATGTAAAATAACTTAATTAACCTCAAGTGAGGGATCTGAGTGAAGTAAAATATAATACAACTGATAGGGTTCTATTCCCTAACAGAAATTAAAAACGAGATGACCTGAGGTCGATGGTGCCTTAGATCTAAGATCAAAGATCTTAGGTGTCCAAGGCTGCTAACAGCGGGAGTATATCCCTGATATCGAGTCTTTTATACCTATTACAACTTTAAAACAACTTCAAGGTTTGTTTGCAAATTTATTTTAAAAAAATAACTAATCGTTGATGGGTTACTGTTTCAGCCCACCACGAAATCTTGAAGATGGCCCGGTCTCTTCTTAAGTCTTTCCGGTCTAACCCCTTTAGTTTGAACCGGTTCCGGTTGACGGGAGTTGAGCTGTTGTGAACTCTCGTCCTCCCACAAATCCTCCTCCGCTAGGGATTCAGCGTCCTCTGTTTCAATCGAGTGTTGTAGGTCACTGGATATGGTCTCAAAGTCGACTATAGTCGTATCAACAACCTTTATTGATCAAAAAAATGAAAAAGGGATCTACGTACTTATAATACATGAGATTGTCTATATGAAGCAACCTAAGAGGTATAAGGATAGGGACCGACCAATTCATGTTTGTTTGTTTCAAAAAGCATTGTATGGTTTGAAACAGGTTCCTAAGGCTTGGTACTTAAGATTACACCAACATCTGATATCAGGAGTTCAAGAATTCAATTGCAGATGCTTCTTTGTTCTACAAGGTTAATGGTATGGAAATAGTGGTAAAAGGGTTAAATGAAGAAGAAATAAATAAGTTTATGAAGAAGCTAGCTATGTGAAACCTTACAGTGTGTAATAGGAGATTTAGATCTAAATGAAGTTGTTAGCTGACTGAAGGACGAATTTTAGAAATCGTCGACGACAAAGGGCCTCAACTTACGCCAAAGAGTTATGGGCCATTACAGATGTCGTACAAAAGTGGAGACACTACCTTTAGGGCAACGAGTTTACTATCCAGACTGATCACTGGAGCCTCAAAAATTTGAAAGCATAAACAATCCAAACTTCGGAACAACAGTTCTTTTTGACAAAATTGCTAGGATATCGGTTCAATATTGAATATAAAAGAGGGAAGGAAAATAGTGCGGCTAATGCTCTTTCCCGCATCCTGGCAAAAGAAGAGATAACCAGTCAGTTGCGGGCCATGTCAGCCGTGAACCTGCCCGAGTGGGTGGACAAATTGAAAGAGGAGTCCAAGACGGATGAATGGTTAATCAAAATAAAGCAACAAATTGAAGCTCAATCAGCTAGGCCCGATTTCCAACTAAAGGATGGAATAATTTTCTTTAAAAATAGATTTTGTCTTGGACCAACATCAGATCTGCCGAGCGCGGTGATGAAGGAGTTGCACGGGTCTCAAGTCGGGGGATATTCTGGGGTATATCGTGTTAAAATCTGGTGCCGGAGATCGTGGTGCCACTGATGAACGTCGGGAACAACTCCGGCAGGAACTTCACGGAAGATTGGCGCGATTTGCGCTAGGGATTTTCGCCCAAGAAGATTGGGGAAAATACCTGAAAAAACCGATGGGGAGAAAGAGAAAGAAAGAGGGAAAAAGAGGGGAATTTGATTTTGTATTATTTAATCCAAAGTGTAATTTGTTTGATACTAAAATCAGTGTTTAACTTATTCATAATACACTATTATATATACACAAATTAATAGTTAATTATTTTAACTAATTCTAAAACTTGCTGGACTTGTGGGCTGGACTTGTATCCGATCCGAGTCCTGGTCCAACTTGTTAATTGTGTATTTTAATGAATCTGCAAAAATACCCAAGAGTTATTAGAATTAACAGATAGGTCCTTTATTTTGTATAAAAGTCCTTGGATTAATATAGAACTAAATATTAAACCAATTTGGAACTTTTATACTTAAGACCTCTGTAAAACATTACAATAGTATTTTAGAACCTTACAATAGTATTATTATACTTTAGGTCCAATTAACGATTTAATTGAAACTTTTGCATATTAGTCTCTGTTGATTAACACAAAAACAGTTTATTCTGTTTTGTAGAAACCTTAAGACTTTTTATATTCAACTTAGGTCCTAACTTAGTTTCTTAGGGTAAACTTCTATTTTACCCTAGATTTCAGTTATATTCTTATATATCGCACATTGGCTCGTATCCAAATCCGATTTTTTTGGGTGGGAATGACCAAGGACATCAAAGAGTTCATCTCACAATGCCGAGTATGCCAACAAGTCAAGGTGCCAACCACTAAACCTAGTGGTCTGTTACAGCCGTTACCGATACCGACCGCCATCTGGGAAGACATCGGTATGGATTTCGTCACCGGCTTACCCACGGTAGGAGGGAAATCTGTTATTATTGTTGTCGTCGATCGCCTGACCAAATATTGCCACCTAGGCGCGCTGCTGGCCAGCTACATGGCTACCTCTGTTGCTGAATACTTTGTGAACCAAATCGTCCGACTCCACGGCCTACCAAAGACTATCACGTCCGACAGTGATAAAATTTTCATAAGTTGTTTCTGGAAAGAACTCTTCGATCGCAGTGGTACCACTTTAAAGATGTCATCGGCGTACCACCCCGAGACCGACGGGCAAACCGAGATCACCAATAAAACGATTGAGCAATATTTGAGGGCAGCTATCTACCAAAGCTTCCGATCATGGCCAGACGTACTCCCTTAGGCTGAGCTTTGGTACAATAGCTCGTACCATCACAGTATTAAGACAACCCCATTCCAGGTGGTATATGGGAGGACATCACCAGAGATCATTGACTACAGACCAGGTGACTCCATGGTAGAGGCGGTGTACATCGTACTCACTGAAAGAAAAAGAATGTTAGAAGAACTAAAGCATAATCTCCGGTCTGCTCAGGAGAGAATGAAGAAATATGCTGATTTGAAACGAAAACCCTATGAGTTCAATGAAGGGGAGTGGGTGTGGCTTAAGTTACAACCATATAGACAACATTCTGTGGATCGCCAGCGGTGCCAAAAGCGGTTAAATTTTATGATCCGTTTGTTATATCAAAGAAAATCAGCTCTGTCGCCTAGCTACCGGCTAAAGTTACCCGCCGACTGTAAGATTTTCCCCATCTTTCACATAGCTCTGCTCAAACGATTTACAAGGGATAACCCCAATCAAGAGGCAATCACGTTACCCCCGCTCTCAATGGATGCCCATCCCGTTATCATTCCCCGCAAGATTACGGCATACCGTTTAATTAATCGGAAGGGAAGGAAGGTGGAACAAGTATTAATTGACTGGTTGGGTCTAGGTCCCGACGAGAAAACATGGGAGGATATCAGCGTTATAGCTCGGCTCGTACCCTCCTCTAACCTCGAGGCCAAGGTCAATTTGGAAGGAGTAAGGGATGTAATAGGAGATTTGGACCTAAATGAAATTGTTAGCCGACTGAAGGACGAATTAGAAATCGTCGAGCCGCTGAGGAAGTAACGGCCAACTCTGCAACCATCACGACCGGTGACCCACCCATGCCGAACGGACATCAAGTCACCAGATCAGTCAGGAACAGACGGAATGTGCGCAAAACAGACTACGTGTACTACTAGCGTTAAAGTGGCTTTGCCACAGAGAATATTCCTCATTTTCCTTAGGGGGAAAGTAGTGGGTTGTTGTAGCACGATGTTGAATGATTTCTTTAAATAAGAGAATGGAAGGATGGTTCTACATCCAGAAATTAAACAATTCCAAAATCTCCTTCCTCCGGCTCCTTCGGGAGAAAAATCTTTTCCCACGCCTCCGGCTCCCTTCGGGAGAACTCTATCCCCGATTTCCAATCACAGCTAAATAGCTTTTCCTTCGTCGTAACCTCTGATCAGGAGTGTTACACAGTGTAGAGATATGGACAGATTGAGCTTTTTTTGGGGGGTCCAGTGCATATATCAGGGAGATAACATATCTTATCTCAAGAAAACTTTGTGAAAGATATATTGAAATTTTTTAGATATGATAAGTAATCAAATCCAGTTAGAACACCCATGACCTTATCCACAAAGTTAAATGGAGATATGGGTGACCCTGTGGAAGATATTACAGGTTATAAGAATATATATGGTTGGTAGCTTGCAATATTTAGCATTCATCAGACCTGATTTATCTTTCCCAATAAATCAGGTGTGCCAATTTTTACAAAATCCAAAGAAAGGGCACTTGTTAGCTGTGAGGAAGATATATATTTAGAAGGCACACTTCAGGTGCGTCGTATTCTGAATACACCGCCGTGCGCCGTCAAATATGTTGAAGTTTATGCAGAATGAATGGAAGTTATAAGTGTTAATGGAGACTATTTAATTGATACCCTTATTGGGCCAATTATAAGTCATTAACTTGGAATGGATCCAAGTTAATTTCGACACTATATATAGGCTATTAAACAATACTGAAAACCTAATGTCATAACATCTTGTAATAGAATAGCTATTATCAATATATCATCAAGTGGACGTACACCATTGTTAAGGTGGAACCACTAGCTATAAAACCCTAGCGTGTTTTTCTTCTTTAAAATTTTCGTGCGCAAGAGAGTAGAGAACCACCTTTAGATCGGTGAGGGAGAGTTTCAACAAAATCGTGGTCATTAGTATTTAATTCAATGGCTAAAATAATATACTGTACTAGACACTAACACATGTACGGCGTAAAATAATATACCGCATAAGACATTAACGCATGTACGACGCAAAATCGATTTAATGAACATGATCAACTTGACACATATAGAATTCACACTGTACGGTGCACTGAATACTACTGTATATTTAGATACCTACAAGGGACATCAATTTTAGAATTGAGAATAACAAAAAGCTCAGTGAGAGCGATGAATTTAACAACATACACAGATTTTGATTAGGGGAGGTCGTTCAACAAATAGAAGATTCATAACAAGATCAATTAAGTGTATGGTATGGGAGTAATCTACTATCATGGTTTGCTAAGAAGTAGCCAACAGTATCAAATTCGAGCTCAGAAGTTAAATTTAAGGTTATGGCTCATGTTATATCAGAATTGAGATGGTATTGCTTCCTATTTAGGGAATTAGGGATTTTGCTATCATCCCCACCAACATTACTATATGTGACGTCAGTAGATCTGTGATTTTTATAGCTAAGAATCCCACTATTACATTAAGATCAAGGCACATAGAAATAAGTTACTATTTTGTAAGGAAATTAATAAATAGAGGATCGGAGTGCTCAAGGCAGAGTTTGTACCTACATCAATGCAGTTCGCAGACGGCTTCACCAAGACTCTAGGCATAGAAGACTACATACGACATCGCAACCTGGCCAAATTGGTTTCAGTCCATTCATCTAATCCAAATCTTCTGCGAGAAATCCCTGCAGATAATTTTTGGGATCGATCGAGGAAGTGAAAGGTAGGGACAAGGCAACAAGATATTTGAATTTGGGATTTAACTTGATGTTTCTTTTCAATAAATTTCATTCGTTATTGGAACAATTTCAATCAACTACTTGTTTACAATCATGAATATATTATAGAATCAATATCTACTGTTCTAAAAGAAAATTCTTAGATATCTGGATTTTTTACAAAACAATAACCAATTCATGCAAAGAAATCTAATGACTATATATGTGACAAACTCTTGAACGTAACTCGCATTCCATTAAATAAAACAACTTTGAACTCACCAATAATACAAACACTAATTATCATTCATCAATCTAATGAAAGATTGTATATGAAATTAAATCATTACAAGTCATATATATCGATCTTACGTACTCAATGATTATTGAACCTGCAATTTTCCCTGACCTCTCCCTTGTCCCCTGTCAGCGGTTTAACAGTCGACATTCTAATCATAGATTTTGCAAATTGATCGAGGAAGATGTCATTGTTCTCTGCATAAAGCTTTACCAATCCCTTTGTGAATTCACTCTGAGTGAACAAAACCTCATCGGAGTTAAGAAGGCCATTGTTTGTCAACAAGTTCTTGAAGTAGAAGTTGTCAAATTTCGCGGGGGTTTGAAAGTCAAGTAAAAAGAGATTTTGGTCGGAGCCAGATTTTGGGCAACCAGTCCTCAGAAATGATGCGTAGTGTGAATCAAGTGTTCGATCAGGTTGGTGATTGCCAGTTTGGTTGTAGAGCCTTTGTCTGAAACTAACGCATCTTGACATGCCAATGGTGTGGCTACCTGAAAGAGCCACAACATCAACTTCACTGAGTCCTTGTCGTTTGAACTTGGCAATGATAGTTTTCAATGTGCTGTTAGGAGCAGGAATGTTGTTATTGGATTCTTTCAAGCTTGCTTCGTGTGAGTCTTTTCTTCCCAGAGGCACCTCCCAATTTCGACCACCAGACTGCCAATCAATATAATAAATTAATAAATAAATATATTATCAAGTAATAATATAATTTATTAGATATATATATATATATGACACGTATATATATAGATCTGTGTACGTATGTGTTTGTAGATATATATATATTTGCGTACCAAGACAGTTGAATCTCTAGCGGCGAGAGCGATTATATCAGCACAAGAAACAGTGCGTGGGCATTCTTTCTCCAATGCCATTTTGATCTCATCAATCACTTCAAATCCTCTTGCGGAGTTTTTGTTAGGTTTTGATCCCTTCTCGCTTACTATTTTATCAGTACTATCCAACAATAATGATGCATCACATCCCTATAATCGATTAAAAAGCAATCGATCAAACGTAAAACCCATATATAATTATTGAATTATATAGCTATACCTGGACAAAGCAATCATGGAAGTTGAGCCTGAGCAAAGAGGCAGCCATCCGTGCCTCTCGAGCCATCGCCTTTGCCACCACAGACCTTACAATCTCGGCAGCATTGGGACACGAGCATTGGTAAAATTCAGGGTAGAGAAATTGGGCAACATTACTAGAATCAACCATGGAGTTTAAGAAAGAAGGATTGAGCATTAGTGCAAGTGCCAAAGTAGCAACCACTAGTCTCATTCTTGCTATATTGACTTTGCAGCTAATAGACACAAAGAAGATGGTTGTGTTGTTTTTCATATTTGGAGAATGGAATGGAACTGAATTATTTATAGAGGTCGGAGATCAATGGATGGAGCTAGGTTCATTAATACATTAGATAGGATTAATTGGTCAAATTGGGTGGAATATTGATTAGCTAGAACCCAACTGCTCCGGCCGGCCAGCTGCTTTAATTTAGTTGGTTTGAAATTTGAGTGATTTTTAATTGAATATATATTTTTCTAACACGTACCTACTCCATGCTTATTGACTACGTACTAGTTTAATTAGGATTTTGGATCCACACAATATTATATTTTAAGATCGATGTTCATACATGCATCCAGCTTCTGTCGATCGATGTTCATACATAGATTTAATTTATTGTCATTCTATATATATATATATCAAAAAATAAATAACTTATCGTGATAGTACGAGGTCCAACACACAAACTACGGTACTAAAGAATGTATCCCAAAATATCTGATACGTAAAGAAGGGCTGGGGGAGTATTAATTGGTGATACAGTATCTCGAACTTGGTTACAACGCACCAACAACTAGAAGTCCGGATAGCTCAAGATGAGCTGAGACACTTATTTCAAGTTTGGGGAGGTCACAAGTCAACTCCTGGGAAGATCGACTTTCTCAGAGATCGACTTTCCTAGGACTCGACTTCTTAAGAAAATCGAGTCCTGGAAAAGTCGAACCCTAAGGAAGTTGATCTCAGAAAAGTCGACCTGGGATCAGATCTGATCAGTTAGACGGTTAGGAGGTTACGGCCCAAATGACCAGATTACCCTCATAAAAAGTCTTATAAATAGGAGGCATCTCTCACTCATTAAGGCAAGTCATTAAAAGTGGAGAAGTCCCAATAAAGCAGAGCTCTGAGCAACTGAGTTTCGGCCTAATTTTCCCGCAGAATTCCCCGCCTGATGCTTGTTTGAAACGTCGTCGACCACTGGTCAGGTTTCACCCTCATCAGCACGGATAGCATGTCAAGATGACATTAATATATATATGCGGTAATTTCCAGGTGTATCAAAATGTGTCGTTCGTATCTTATCCATTAATTTTTAATCCAATAGCTACAATAATATATTGCACACGATAATAACACATGTACGACAAAATGTCGATCTAATTGTTAGAATTTTTTGGCGCATTGAAATTCAGCGCAAAGGAAACTTACCCAATATATATGATCGATTTTATGATTGTAATTAAGATGAGATTTTTTTATAACGGAATTAATTGTTTGCTCGAGGTGATATATATATATACACATTGGGTTTCAGGTGCGGTTTCCGTACTGGAAACCCAGTGCGGCGGACCGTCAGATAGTGCGGAAAGCCCATCCGACAGCACAGATCGAGGACGAACCGTACGTCCTCCGTGCACCGAACTTCACCAGACTTGGTGAAGTTCGGACCTCCGTCCGAACACTTACTGGTGTTCGCGACCTCCGTCTGAATCCCTAGGTGGTGTTCTGATGCAGTTGATATATCCTTCTTCGTGAAGTTCCCGCCGGTGCACCAAACCGCATCGGCGAGAACCGCACTGGCATGGAAGCGGATCCTCTCTCTCTCTATATATATATCATAATCAAATGATATATATACAGCCCGCTTCACCTACGAACGTCCGCAGTGAATGCGGGTTGCGGATGCCCCACGGATCTGTCGGATTGATGTCCGGCGTGACCTGGAACCGCGCCAGTTCTAGGAACCCGGAATCGTGGTACCGCACTTGAGGCCATCGCGAGTGATCGGAACCGCACTTGAAACTGTCGCGAGTGAAGGGGACTGGGCGGCAGCGATAGGGGACTGGGCGGCAGCGATAGGGGACTGAGCGACAACGATAGGGGACTGAACTGCGATATCACGATAGGGGACCGTACGAACTGTACCAAAAACGCATCCAATATATATATCACCGTTAAGTTAAATCGTGGTCTAAATTAAATGATAATTAATATACATATACAACGAGATTAAAATTTTGAGCCATCAGCTACATTAATTATAGTTGCTATAACCTTAATCTCGATCGATCTTAGTGTAATTGTAATTAGATGAGATTGATGATTTGATTAGAAATGACTGAGTGATCGAATTAGCTAGGGTTTTTATTTGGTAATTATTAGTTATAAAATTATAATTATAATTATAATTATAAATATTAATTGTAAATTAATCTTAACCATTTGGTGTTCTTTTATTTGAGTTTCAAATAAAACAGGATAAAAGAGTTGCAGCCCAAAAGCATAATGGACCGGCCCAGAAGAATATTATTCAATTAAATCTTATAATGGACCTGGTTGTAATAAGATAATATTCGGGGTTGTAATAGAATTAGTAGTTAACAAATCTTATAAATAATGGGTGTAAACTCTAATACAAATTAATTCAATTACATTTGTGATATTTTCACAATTCAATTGTTAGTTTTTTTCCGTTACTCTTCTTCCCCAAATCTTCTCTCCCGCCGGCCTGCAATCCGATCCCCTGTGGCCCTTCGTCGCCGGAATTGGATTGTCGTCGTCTTATATGGTATCATCGGTCGCTCCTAGGAAGTCCGCTGCTGTGATTAATCTGTTGCTGCCATTCTGTCCGCTGCTGTCGCTGTTCCAGTAAAGTGCGCCTGCTGTTGCTGATATTCAAGAGCATGGAATTTGAAAAAGAAATCAATAGTGATAAGGAGATATCCACTGAAGTTCCAGCACCCAAGATATCCACTGAAGTTCAAAAGAAACCCTTTGATCTGGAAACGGCTTTTACAACAAGGTCATCCGTTTACTTTTTACATTCTAGTGATAACCCTAGTAATAAGATTGTGAATGATTTGCTAAAAGGGCAAGCAAATTACCCTACTTGGTCAAAAGATATGAATCTTTGGCTGGTAACTAGAAAAAAACAGAAATTCATAAATGGAAAAGTAATTAGACCTAAAGATGAAAATTCAGATGAATTTGAGGCTTGGGAAACTGTCAATGGGGTAGTGTTTTCGTGGATAATCAATGCATGTGAGAAAAATATAGCTGCCTCAATTAGGTCAGTTGAGGCTTGGGAAATACTGAAAATTAGGTATAGCCAAGCTCAAGCCCCTTTAAGATTTTTAATTGGTCAAGAATTAGCCAATTTATATCAAGGGGAGTTATCAGTCTCTGATTATTACATAAAATTAAAAGCCATATGGGATAGCCTACAAGATATAAGCAAAAAGAAAAGATGCACTTGTGGGGTGTGCACTTGTGAGGCAATTCAGATATGGGAAGAGGAAAATGAACAAGATATGGTATTTAAATTCCTTCTTGGGTTAAATGAAGAGTTCTTAAATGTAAGAGGTCAGATATTAACTGGGAAAGAGATTCCCAATATGGACTCAGCTTATTCAACAGTCATAACTGAGGAGAAGCAAAGAGGGGTTACTCATATCAAATATAATTCTGATATAGGGCAAATAGACACTGCAATGGCTGTAAAAAGGTCTTCTGGTTTTAGAAGTGAACCTTTTAATTCAGATAAATATAAAATGAGCAAAAAAAGGCATGAAACTAAATTTGAAATTAAGATGTGATCATTGTTGGTTTTATGGTCACACTAAGGACAAATGTTTTCATTTAAATGGATATCCGGATTCAAGCAAAGGGTTCAACAATAAAAAAGCAAAACAGAACATGCAAGCTCAGCAACTACTCATTCAATTACTGAAGAGGAGTACAAGATCATGCAAAACCTATTCATGAAAAATACAGGTAATTTTTTTAAAAATAAATTAGCATGTAATGTTTATTCTTCAAATAATTGTGAATGGATTTGTGATAGTGGTGCTTCACAGCACATGAGTGGAAATAAAACACTCTTTAGAAACTTAAGAGACTCTAAAAAAATTAAAAGAGTCTCAATTCCTGATGGAAATTGTTTTTTAATAAAACAAATAGGAGAAATCATACTTTCTCCAACAATAACCCTAAAAAATGTATACTATATTCCTGATTTTAAATTAAATTTAATTTCATTATATAAGATCATAAAAGATATGGGTATATCAATATTTTTAAATGAATCACAATGTTTTTTTCAGGATCCTCACAGCAAGGATCTGATTGAACTGGGTAATATAAACAATGGAGTTTATATTTTTGATAGAGAGGCTATATGTGGAACCACTCAAGACATAAAGCTTTGGCACACTAGGATGGGGCATATGCCCTATAATAAATTGAAATTGTTAGCTGAAAACTCTGAAAATTCTTGTAATAATTTTAGTTTTAACAAAAATTCTGAAATAAATAAAAATCTTCTTTTACTATGTGATGTGTGTCCACTTGCTAAACAACAAAAACTAAAATACCCTAAAAGCATATCAAAAAGTGAAAACTTATTTGATCTCATACATATATGTTGATATATGGGGCAAATTTCCAATACCAACATATGATAAAAATTCTTATTTTCTAACCATAGTAGAAGACAAGAGTAGAACAACTTGGGTTTACTTAATGAAAGATAAAACTCAAGTACTAAAAATAGTAAAAAAAATTATTAAAATGGTTAAAACTCAATTCGGGAGTAATATCAAAATTCTAAGAAGTGATAATGGATTAGAATTTACTTCATCTAAAATTAAAACTTTATTAAAAGAAAATGGTATGATACACCAATTTTCATGTCCATACTCTCCTCAACAAAATAGCAAAGTGGAGAGAAAACACAAAGACCTTCTAAATATTGTTAGGGCAATCAAATTACATGCTGCCCTCCCAATTAAATATTGGGGGTTTTGTGTTTTAGGGGTTGCTCATATAATTAATAGAACTTGTTTAAAATCATTAGATAATAAAACACCTTTTGAAATTTTGAACAACAAAAAACCTAATATTACATTAACAAAGACTATTGGATGTCTTTGTTATTTTAATAATAATAATAGAGAACATAAATTTTCTGAAAGAGCAAAAAGATGAGTTTTTTTAGGATACCCACAAGGTACAAAAGGGTATATGATTTTAGATATTGAGCTTCAAAAGCTCATTATAAATAGAAATGTAGTATTCAAGGAAATGGTTTTTCCTTTTAGATTAATTAAAGAAAAAAATCTGAAAAATAAACAAAACAAAAGTACTTTTGATAGTTTCGTCTCAAATATATATGAAAATAATCATAATCTCAATCAAGATGGTCTATCTCAAAAGAAAAAGAAAACTGAAAATACAAAACTGAAAAATAATTCAGCATCAAATAATAATTCTGTTTTTACTTTAGATGATGAGATCATAATAGATAGAGATAGAGAATTATCTAATAATGATGATTTGTCAAATAAAAATGCAATGTCAAATAAGACAAATTCAGATTCTATAATACTAGAATCACCCACAAATAATCAAAACATAATTCTAGACACTAATATATCATCAGAGTTAAATAAAACTCTGGAATCTGATATGTCTATCTCACCAGAGTCAGAGCATGCTCTGAACAATAATGAAACCTCCCCTGGACCACTAAATCCAGAAAATGAAAGTATAGTTTCAGACAAAAATGAAGTCTCTCCTGGACAAAATTCAGACAGGAATGAAACTTCTCCTGGACCACTAAATCCAGAAGATAAAAGCATATTTTCAGATAGAGTCTCCCCTGGATCAATAAATCCAGACAGGAATGAGAACTCATTTTCAGAAAATGAGAATTCATTTTCAGACAGGAATAACAATTCCCCTGGGTCAATAAATTCAGGAGATAATTTTTCAGATAAAAACAACATCTCCCCTGGGGCAATATGCTCAGGAGAGAATGAAAATTCATCCTTAAACAGAAGCAAAACTGTTTCAAATTCAGATTCAGATAAGAATTTGCAGGAAAAAAATATAAATGCATCAAATGATACAATGACTAAAAAAGCATCTCAAAATGAGATACAATCAGAGAAATTAAACTCTGATGAAATAGCAAACAATACAGAATGTAGAAGATCAAATAGAATTAAATCTTCTTTTAAAAATAAAGATTTTTACTATATGGATGACAGTGATTATGATAGTGCTAATTTTAGCACTAATCATCCATTAAACAAATATATATCATACAAAAAGATAAATAAAAAGAAAAAAGAATATTTAAGGAAAATATCTATGAGCAATGAACCTCATAGTTATATAGAAGCTTCAAAAAACCCAAAATGGGTAGAAGCTATGGAAAAAGAGATGCAAGCTCTTTTACTAAACAAAACATGGGACTTAGTATCTCTCCCCTCAACAAGAAAATCTATTGGATCAAAATGGATTTTCAAAATAAAATATAATCAAAATGGAGAGATAGATAGATATAAAGCTAGACTAGTAGCTCAAGGATTTTCTCAAATAGAGGGATTCGACTATTATCAAACCTTTGCTCCAGTGGCAAAAATCACCACTGTGAGAATATTAATTACTATTGCCACTGCAAAAAGGTGGAATTTACATCAAATTGATGTAAATAATGCTTTTTTGTATGGAGATCTAAATGAAGATGTATACATGAGACCTCCACCTGGTTTTCTAAAAAAAGAAGATCAATGAGTATGCAAATTAAAAAAGTCCCTATATGGACTTAAACAAGCTTCTAGGCAATGGTTTGCCAAGCTTAAAGAGACACTTCTGAAAATGAACTTCAAACAAGCATTTTCAGATTATTCTTTGTTCATTAAAGAGAACAAAGACTATGTAATATATATGGTGATTTATGTGGATGATATTATCATCACAGGAAATAATGAAAAAGAAATAAAAATGCTAAAAACCAATCTAAATTCATACTTCAACTTAAAAGATCTAGGAAAATTACATTATTTCCTAGGTATAGAAGTATCATATTCAGATAATGGGATATTTCAATCTCAAAGAAAATATACATTAGATATTTTAAATGACAATGGGCTTTTAGGGAGTAAACCTTCCAAAATACCCATTGAAAAACAAAATTGGAGAGAGGATAAAACTGAAAAGTTAAAGGATCCTTTTAGATATAGAAGGTTAATTGGCAAATTGATATATCTAAACACAACAAGGCCTGATATCACTTTTGCTGTGAGAACCTTAAGTCAGTTTATTTATGGAAAAACCAACTGAACTTCATATGGAAGCTGTTATAAAATTATTAAGATATCTAAAAAAATCTCCAGACCAAGGGATTATGATAAGAAATGATAAACCCCTCATATTAAGAGGGTATTGTGATGCTGATTGGGGTTCATGTACCCTAACCAGAAGATCAGTAACTGGTTTTTGTGTGCTCCTAGGAGACTCATTGGTCTCATGGAAATCAAAGAAACAAAAACTAGTATCACAATCATCAGCAGAAGCTGAATATAGAGCAATGGCAAAGCTCACAAGTGAGATAAGTTGGATAAACCAATTACTAAATGAACTAAGGGTTTATAATGATAAACCAGCTCAGATTTTTTGTGATAACATTTCTGCAATTCACATAGCAGAAAACCCTGTTTTTCATGAGAGAACAAAACATATAGAAAGAGATTGTCACTTCACAAGAGAAAAAATAGACAAAGGACTAATCACCCTAAAGTCAATTGGAACTAAAGATCAATTGGCAAATATCTTCACAAAAGGAGTGGGGGAAATAGAAATGAATAATACTTTGTTCAAACTAGGTATAATTAACATATATGCCTAGTTTGAGGGGGGAATATTAGTTATAAAATTAGTAATTATAATTATAAACATTAATTGTAAATTAATCTTAACCATTTGGTGTTCTTTTATTTGAGTTTTAAATAAAACAGGATAAAAGAGTTGCAGCCCAAAAGCATAATGGATCGGCCCAGAAGAATATTATTCAATTAAATCTTATAATGGACCTGGTTGTAATAAGATAATATTCGGGGTTGTAATAGAATCAGTAGTTAATAAATCTTATAAATAATGGGTGTAAACTCTAATACAAATTAATTCAATTACATTTTGTGATATTTTCACAATTAATTCAATTGTTAGTTTTTTTTTCCGTTACTTCTTCCCCAAATCTTCTCTCCCGCCGGCCTGCAATCCAATCCCCTGTGGCCTTTTGTCGCCGGAATTGGATCGTCGTCGTCTTATATTGGAAAAGTAGATTTTTTTACCAGTGGAATCCTCTTTGTTATAAGTAAACTTTTTATATGGTTTCAATTCTCCCTCGATCTCTTATGACCAAGGAAAAGTATTTATTCTACTCCGACGTGGGTCAAGCCTCTTTGGCTCATCGTTTACTTCGATACGCGATATCGTGCGGTCGATGGCCAACAGGTACGTACATCTGTTTGGGAATAAGCTAGGACTAGAAATAGCCTAATCTTACATAATTATTACTTCCGACAAGTTTATACATGTCTAATCTTACATTATCACTTCAACTTTGAGTAGATATATTAAACCATCTGGATGAATGAAGGAAAAAAGAGATTAATTTCGTGGAGAATTGAAGATGGATGTAATCGGACTGAAATGTGGTGTTTATTTATTCAAATATTGTTAGTGTGAATTAAAGAATATTATACAAAACAGAATTAGTTAGTGTTAAACATTCATTTTAAAATATTATAAATTAAGTAGGAATCCAGTGGAACAACCAGGTTCCATTTCTACATGAATTCCAGTCTTTTTCCTCCATCGTCTTCTACAATTCATCTCCTCAAATTAATTTCATATCAAATATCCTATATATCTAATTACAATCGGACTCCCCAATTTATAGCGAATTACATCATCTGCATGCATGCCACCTACGCACTGCCCCCAGGTGTCTAGCTAGCAGCTCTCGCCTGTCGGTGTGTATTATTATACATTGTGTTTGTTGTCTGTAAGTGTATATATGAATTAAGCTAAATTCATTTGAGAGAATCAAGTCATGGGGGAAGCCAACACCTATGCACTGTCTTTTTGTAGCTGAAAACGCAGGATCATCTATTTTTCGAGTATGTGTGTTCTCAAGAGAAGTATGAAACAGATCAATGTTAATTACAAGCATGAGATCTAATCGTGTACATATAAAAGGCCGGAGGACCCAACGATACAAAAATCAAAGAGATAATTTACAAAACAGAAATTAAAGTTTATCAAAGAATTCCCGGATTTTGGGGTTCATATGTTGTCGTCAATCTTAGCAGTAACAGTGTGTCACTTATGGAAGTAACGAAATAGCAAGTGGCACTCCGGCGGAGAAACTGGCAGAGTGGATTATTACGGATGTCAAACTAACGTATGATAAATATAAGTTCAAAGCTCCACATCGGACGTGATCTGAGATAGAGAGCATGGCAACCTGGAAATTGACTTGTGCTGCCGACTGCCTGATAGAGTTTGCCAATCAACTAATGTACGGGTGGCGGAAGTTGATGGTTATAAATCATAATAATCATCTAAAGTTAATTTTTTTGTTTACCTACTTATTTCTAATATTCTGTTATAATCAACTCTCGTGATTTTAATTAATTACCTTCCTAAAAAAATAAAAATAAACCTTGAAGATTAACACAAGATTAGTTAACATAAAAACCCTAATTTTTTTTTTATTATTTTAAAAAATCATTCAAATTGTCTCTTCTTTGAACTAGATAAAAATTTTAGTAGGATTGGTCATAGTACAAAGCAAGGTTGACTCATTAGTCTCAGGAACGTATTATTAAGGTTTCTGAAATTCATAATTCGAATCTTATTTTCTACATTTTTATTTAAATTTATCTGATGATATATTATGTTGTTCTGATATATATATCATCCGGAGGTTGACAATTATTAAAAAAAAACGTACAATGATCAATGGGTAATATATATAAGCATGAAATTGTCAATTGTTCAAATAATTATTGGATATTTTGGAAAAACACTTGGAATTTATTATTAAAAAAAAATAGAGCTTCATCAAAATTGAATGAATTAATCATTAATCTGCCATTTGAATTTTGATGAATAAATTATATTACAAAATATCAATACAAAATAAATAAACAATGGATTATTGTTATGTTTTTTACTTTTGAATAATAAAAAAAATTAGCCAGAGTTAGCTAGGAAAAACATAAGGTAATCGCACGTTTAATCAACAAGGTCGGCCATTTCTGGCCGAACCATAGGTGCAGCCCGACGGTCCTGATGTTGAGCCTCCTTTGGGAAGCATTTGCAAGAAATAGTTATAGTTGGACGACGACAAGCTTAAGCCTTGCTTCGTTCCATCCAAAGGCCTGGCCTCTCCACCGTAACTGTGCATGCTCATGATGACGATGATAACTGCTACCACCAACCATAGAACCCAGACCGCCATCATGCTACAGTTGGTTAATTTCTTCACACCCATCGATCTAGCTAGCTTCTTCGATCCAATCCAATTGTTGTCAAATTACGATATATCGATGATGGTGAATTAATGGAATATGATTAGATCTGGATTGGGATAGTGGGTGTATATATAATAATAGACCAGAACGATCCACCGAGTGAACTCAGTCATTCAACACGTACGTACGATCAATATTCAAATTTTAAGGTAATCGTTTGACGATATTTTTTAATTTTGAACGAGACAACACAAGATTACGTACGTACATCCGCGCGGTAACACTTGAAAAATTAAATCAATATATAGACTATAGAGTCATTTAATTTAATTTAATCAATTAATTCATCATCATCGTATAATAATAATTGAAATATATATATATATAGTCAGTCATAAAGAGATGTTAATTAATCAATATATGGTCAAAATTCAAAATTCAAAGTCAAAATTCTTCTTTTTTACCAATTCATTTATTTTAGTCAAACTCCGGAGGAAATATTCATCCTCTTACCAAGTCAATCTAACTAATATTTTTACCAACTTTACATATTTCTTCTCAACTTCGATCTCCCATAGTTTTTAGTCACATGCAATATGCTCGCATACATGCATGATTTATGATTACTTCAAATAGAAAGGCCCATATATACTTTGTATAGAAAGAACCAAGACTAGAAAGAGCAAATTCAACATGGTATTTTTTTTTTTTTTGATACCGAAGGAAACCTTTCTACAAGATATTGAAATGTCTACCTTCGAGTGATATACCAAAATCACATAATATATCACCGGATATATAAATCGTAGTAAAAATGTACACAGCGAGACTCGAACATTGTACCCTCAAAAATTTAATAGTTAATGTAACAAGTTGAGTTAATCTCTCTGTCAACTTGGCATATATTGATATACATAACAATATAACATAAGGAGGGACTTTCTCGATCGGTTAGGGTCATCGCAAGAGATTTCATACGAGATTTGACTATCATTTATAACCACCGCCTATATAAAAATGGCACTGGTTAAGTTTGGAAAACACAACTACCAGAAGATGGGAGAAAACATCGTTATTGGTTACTGACCTACAAGTCAATGATTAACAAACTACACTTATTCCACACATCCTATCGTTGTTTATTTAATTGTTTTTTTTGTTATAGTTTTGTAATCTTTTTATTTTATTTTTAATCTAAATCGTTTTTAAAAAAAATATAACATATCTATATGCAAAAAAAATATTCTAAATCCTAAACCTAATTAAGTATCTCTAGGTATTTCCTTTTCTTTTACTTTAGCTTGTTACCTGGAATTGAATTAATTGCTATGTAGATGCATTAATTGTCAAATGTAAGACCTACAGGATTAAGTTTTTTGAAAAGGCCGTGAAGCACACATTGAGTACTAGAAATTGACGCATGGATACGAGGAACTTCACTAACACTTATTGAACTGAGATTACCTTCTGATGTTATTGATCTTAATTCTTAATTGACAGTAATTTAAGTATTTTGTTTGTTTATTAGATCTGTACCCTGAAAAACAAATAAAAATACTTGTTATTACCAAGAAAATATTTTCATAATCTCTAAGAGCTATAGCATAATATTTTAAATAAAAAAACATGTTATGACGGAAGATAATAAAGAACCTAGGTGAGAAGTGCTTTGTGAAGGTTAGATGACACAACGACATTTTCTACACCAGATAGATTTTTGCAACTGTTCCACAACTGTGTATAAGAGTATCAAGAGGATCCCTGGAACATTTTGAAGCCAATTCATCATCAAAGTCTATACTGAGATAACATTCATGTGAAATACTGTATATAGAATTTTCATCTTTCTCATGGTCCTCGGAATCTGGATAAACATTCTCTTTATTAGTTAGAGACAGATCAGTTATAACATCGGCAGTTAGTGGTCTTTTCCCTTTCCATTTGATACCTGAATGCATTTTGAAAAATCTTGTTCACTCAATAAAACTTTATCAAGGTTCAATGCTGAATTGGATTTTCATGATTCCCCTGAGTTGACTGTGGGATTGAAATTTGCAGTTGAAATAGAGTGAACTCCTGTGTTTTGTTTCTTGAAGGATTTTTTCTTGTAGTCTCTAACGTCTTAACTAGAAAAGAATGGGAACCTGCATTGCTTAATGAATGTGAGGAAGAACTTGAGCAACCTTCTCGAACCAGAGATGTCTCATCAACAATCCCGTCTTCATTCAATTTCTGATAGTTTTGTTCATTCAAGACTGAAATAGAAGATGAATTGCCATAATTTCTTTCCATGTTTTGCTTTCCTTCTGAGGGTGATTCTGCAACTCAACAATGTTTGCCCATATTGGCACAAGTCCAAGATCTTAATCTAAGATCAGAGTATCCCCATTTGTGAACCGCACTCAGTTTACCTCCCACGGCATCAATTAGAATATTCAATTCACTGATTTCATAACGGAAAAGAAATATCTTCGTACCCCAATCACACGAACACAATTGCATTGCATGCTCCAGACAAGAGAAATTATCAAAGGAACAGCAAGAACAAGTTGCGGCAGAAAAATGTAGATCATAATTACAAATAAAGCACTCCCTCTCAGTGTTAGTATCAAAATCAGCATCCATTTTTCTCCACTTTGAAGAACATAAAAATTCTCTTCTTGTACGCTCCAATTGCAGACGTGCCTGAAAAAGAAAAAAGAGAGTAAAAAAAAGAAAAAAAGTTACAAAAAACATCCTTGAGATACCTTGAGTGTGTTTATGAGAATTCCATTCTGTCCAGATGCATCTTTCCATGGCAAAAAATCTAAAGAAGACTGATTACGAAATGAAACGTTCCACTGGGTTCTAACAGCCTCCCTTGCAGCTTCAAGCAATAACATGTCATGGGATATGGATGGTTTACGTCTCTGGGCAGAATAATGTTCGATGGCATTTTGTCCATAAGGCAACCAGTCAATTGGAGCTAAATTTACAGCCTCGGAACAGTTGAATCCACAGCTAAATCCAGAATGATAAGCTCTAGGAAAAGTGATAATAAACTCTCCAGGATGCTGAACACACCTATAAACAGGCACACCTTCAGATTTTAATGTCGTAGGAGAAAACTGTGTAACCTGTGAAAAATGGAAGGGGGAAATAATGCTAAATAATTAGGTTGGCTTACATTTAATATAAAAACTTAAAATATGATTTTCTCGGAACTCACAAGATTGTGAAGCAAGTCGGGTTGCTCTTCAAACAAACTTGAGAGATGTTTTCTCATAACTTCTTCATGTTTCAGGGCATATTTTCCTGGCACTCCATACCAAATTTTTGGAGCACCTAAATGCATGTAATTCACAGAGTAGAAATGGTGGTCTTCCACATGCTGTGCAAAATAAAACATAAGGATCATAACTCACAAACAACTTTACATGCATTAAAATGACAAAAAGAACAATTAGTAGAATATTCAGATTAAAACAAAATCCAGACGCATATAATAAATATAAAATGAACATATTACCCAACAAAACGAAGAAAAACACATTCCAATATACAGCCATGGTACTATGATACCAGAAATGTCAGTACTTTCAAAAGAGAGCAGTGATCCTGGAAGTCGAGAAATGTTGTTCAAGTTCCAACCTGATGTCAAGTACTTATCTTCTCTATCATAAGAAACAGATGGAACTATTGGAAAGCCACTGCCAAATATTTTTGTTTCCAAATCAGCACCATAATACACCTGCAAATACAATTTTGAAGTTTTCATTCTTGCTGAATAATTGCTATTGTCATAAAAAGGAAAAATTAATTTTCAAATTATTCATTCAGACCTCAATCTCTTCAGTAAGATTTTCAACAATACGCCAATACTCTCCCTCGATATCCACAAGCGATGGTTCCCCCTGTTTAGGAAGGTTGTCCGGATCAGAACTGGAACCTGTTTCTTCAGGCAAAAAATACTGTCTTTTGAATTTATCTGCATACTCGAGGAATTTTTTAATTGTGAATTTTGGTCCGGGTTCAAATCCAAATCTTCCAGGGTTTTGAAGTTTGTCCAGACGTTGGATGCGAGTAGAGAAATTTGATTTTTCCCAGAAATGACTATTTTTTAAATGGCATGGAGGATTCCATGATGGAGGAGGTACAATTCGACAAATTCCAAAATTTTCTGCCTGAGGCCGTATACTTGAAATATATCGAATGGTATCCTTGAATTCCTGTGGAAGAAGAAGTTTTAAGAAAAAAACATAAAAACAATTGCAAATGAAATATAAAACCAAGGGAAACTGGGTATTCAATAATCTGGATGCATAAAAACCTCATCGTTTGGGTAAAACACAGGAGCTTCATCAAGAATAGGTCTGCGTGCTTTCTCTGGATTCCATCTTGCTTCCACCTGTAAAAAAATGTTTATGATATTATAAAACAATTGATATATTTATACACTTGATTTGGGAAGATTAACAATAACAGCTAATTAATTCTGCTATTTTTCACCTAACCACTCTACTCTATAGTTAGGTACACGATTAACTACAAGCTAACTACAGTATATGTAACTAACTAATCCAATAATACATTGATTTACATAAATAGTAAATGCCAGTGTGCCACCACTTTACAAGTACTTAGCTCAGATGTTAGTCTTTAAGCTCAAGTGTCAGTCTTCAAGCTCTCTATGGGTGACTTGAAATTCAGTGACATCATGGCTGCACACTTAGCCTAGAAGACACCAGGAGACATAATTGAAACCCTTAGGGATAGGAAGGAACCATAAAGGACAAATTTCTTCTGTAATTTGGTTGCATATATGCCTCTACCAAATTTTCCATAATTCTATGGAGAAATAAATAGGGACATCTCACCTTCCAGAAGCTAAAGAAGTAGGGAATCCAAACAAAATCAGTATATATTTTGTACAACGCTCAGGAGGAATTTAGAGTCCACCTATTCTTTAATTGCCCAAGCATCAGCTGATCAGGAGTCAGGACCATTCTTATCTCACTGACTGAGATACTCGATCTGTCAAACACTTTCTCAGACTGACAAACTCTACCACACCCTCTTTGACCAGCCTTGATATTAGAATTGAAGATCTGATTGAGACTTGGCAGAAGCTCACACAACACTCACCTCTTTGGGGTTTGCTATGGAATGCCCTTGTGACAGGGGAAACAGCCAATAACCAGGAAAAATCGTTGGAGATGGATGTGATCTAGATCTTTCCCAATGGAACAAATAAACAATAGTAAAACTCTGCTTCCAGATTGGAATCCACCATTAAGGATTACAGATCTGATCTGATCCGATCAGATCAGATCAAGCAATATTCAGATGAAAGGAAAGAAGCAACGAGAGCAAGGATAGTGGGAATAACACATCAGTAAGATAATTCAACAAAAGCTGCCTTCTTTTTGGGTCCACTTTGTATTTATACTCACAATGTAGAAAGTAGACAATTCTACATTGTGAGTCTAATGGACTCAGAGGCTGAACATGGTGGCTCAAGCTAATACGAGCCACTCATGGATCTGTCCTTGGTCTTTTTCTAATTCCTGAACTTTAGCCTTATTTTGATGATAATTAATAAGATTCTCTGCATCACCTTGATACCTACCTTGGCACATCTGGTTTGAATAGAACAGAAATCTGAAACAATATTCTCTGAGACCACAAAAAAATACTCACCAAGGAAATCATTAGGGAGTAGGGACATTAGACTTTCTTTCAAATTAGGACTTCAAGATAGCTTGTTTCCAAATGAAAATATCTAGCCTACAAA
Source organism: Zostera marina (assembly GCA_001185155.1). Taxonomy (NCBI): domain Eukaryota; kingdom Viridiplantae; phylum Streptophyta; class Magnoliopsida; order Alismatales; family Zosteraceae; genus Zostera; species Zostera marina. The sequence continues at coordinate 59,740 of LFYR01001059.1, read as the reverse complement.
TTTGAAAGACCAACCTCCTGAGACAACATTTCTAATTATTTAACCACTAGAACCAATATTAAACAGGAAAGTATCGATGAGCCTGACTCATTTCCCTACTCATATATATGGGGAGTGCTGACGATTAATGTTCAATCACAATTGACTAATGCAGAATCTTCGTTGCTCACTTTAGTCTTTGATCTCGAAGAGAAAAAGGAACCAAGCTTTTGAAAAAAATAAGACAAACAACCTAAAAATATAAGAATAGGTGACCAGGTATTTGAGGCTGAGAAATTCAGAAATCCAACCCACAACATAATTCAAAAGAGAACTGTAAATACCTGGGAGTCTAATTCATTGAGGCAATAGATTTTAATTATTTTATAATAGCAAGTTAGCAACTAAGCTTTATAAGGGCATACACTATGAACATGGTGGGATTTGTCAAAAAAATTGAGCAAGGCATTGATGAAAATTTTACGAGTCTAAAATCTGAATATGGGAGAGCAAAATAAACTAAATTATAAAGTGACGCTGTGACGTTACTGTAGAAACCAATTACATACATATCATGTTCTAAAATATGAAGTGTACAATATTGACAGTACTAATCCTAATTCCAAAATAATAAGGTAACTAATATTCACGATAGCCAAGAATTTACCCTTTGATAGTTAGCATGATCTAAGCAACCACGAATAACATCTTTTTTCAAGGTATTTAGTGAATAGATATCATCCTGCGTGAAGAAAAATTGTAATTGGTAATTGGTAATCATTTTCAGAAGAATATAAACACATAAAATATGCAATTAAAAGGTGCTGTTTAAGGTTGAGCATGTCCGCAGGCTAGTAGTATGAGTAAAATGAACAAGATGTGAATTTGTAAATGGGGGATAACAAATGTTCGATCCCTTCTAAAATGTTATTAATCAATAATTCAATATATATACACTTAGGAGGGATTAGATCTAACAGAATTTACTAACAATTCTGTTGGATCTCATCCATTGGATTATTCTAGAAACATTAACGTAACTAACTACAGAGCTAATAAATGTAATTAGTTATTTACAATAATACCCATTTTATAACTCTAATAGCCCTCCTCAAACTCATCTATAATCATCGATGAGGTTGGCTTTGAGTTCCAAGAATGATGTTGGCCTTAATGCTTTGGTCAACACATCTTCCCTTTGCTTAGTGTTTGAAATATGAACAACTTCTAGAATTCTTTTCTCAACCCTTTCCCTCACAAAATTAAAATCAACAGCCGCATGCCTGATCTTTGTGTGGAAAACAGGGTTAGCAGCTAATTGTGTGGCACCCAAGTTATCACACCATAACTTGTAGGGTTTATCAATCTTTATACTCATCTCACATAGCAAATTAGCCAACCAATCCATATCTGCAGTTGCAGCAGTGATTGCCCTGAATTCAGACTCAGTGCTTGATCTGGACACTGTAGACTGCTTCTGAGAACACCATATTACCAAGGATGAGCCCATATAAACCATGTACCCAGTCTGGCTTTTCCTATCAGTTACATCAGAAGCCCAATCAGCATCACTGTATGCTGATATGTTACAATTCACAGATTTTTAAAGAACAATTCCCATAGCCTGAGTGCCTATCAAATATCTGAGCACTCTTATCATCATCATCCAGTGAATTTCCTTAGGTTTATCCATAAATTGAACCAGCTTATTTACAGAATAGGCAATATCTGGCCTTGTCATTGTCAAGTACTGCAATGACCCAATGATTCTTCTGTAATCAGTGTGCTTTTCAATCACCTCCGCATCAAAAAAAAATGGTTGATCACACTACATTGGGGTAGATATGGGCTTCAGACTCTGAAAGTCATGTTTGTTCAACAAATTTAGTAAATATAATTGTTGATCCAGGAGCACTCCATCCACATGCTTTCTTACCCTGATTCCCAGAAAATATTCCAGATTCCCACACAATCTCACCACAAATTTAGACTTCAAACCAAGGTTTAAAAACCAGCGGTTAACCGGCTGACCGGTAAAATATTGCTAACCGGTGACCAGTTAGTTGGGACGGGTAAATGGGTCGGTGGGTTGGGTCTAACCCGTACCCAACCCGGTTACCCGTCTCGGTTACCCGTCTCGTTTTTAAATGTTTCATTTAAAGGCTTTATTTAATAAGGCCCATTATGTTTCATTTAATAAAGCCTCATTTGAAGGCTTTATTTTAATAAGTTTAAATCTTACTCCTTATAAGTTTAAACCTTACTCTTTGAAACCCTAGCCGTTTCCTCCTTATAAGTCTTTTTCAGTTCTTCTCCTCCACATCTCCTCCACTCTCCACCATTAGAATTTTTTTCCTTCTTCTTCTCCTTCACATTTCTTTGATTCTCCACCATCAGAATTTTTTCTTCTTCTTTTCCTCCACATTTGTTTGACATTTTCTTCACTTCCTACGATCTGAAATATTATCCTACTCCATCGATCATGTCTTCCCAAGAATCCTTATAACAAAATTTCTGTTTTTAAAAAAAAATTACAAAAATACCCCTAACGGTTAACCAGTGGTTAACCGGTCTAACCGGAAAACCGGTAAGCCAGAACCGGTTACCGGTTAACCGGTTTTTAAACCTTGCTTCAAACTGTCTAAGCATTCCTTCACCTTCACTGAGCTAGAACCAGTGATTACCATATCATCCACATACACCAGGATGTAAATAATCTCTCTATCATTTCTTACAAACAGAGATTCATTAGACATACGTGCTTTGAACCCCATTATGTCCAAAGCTTGTTTCAAGCGTCTAAACCACATTCTAGACGCTTGTTTCAATCCATAAAGTGCCTTCTTTAAAAGACATACATGAGTAGGTCTTGATTCATCAAGAAAGCCAGCAGGTTGTCTCATAACAATCCTTTCTTCTAAATGACCATGAAGAAATGCATTGCTTATGTCAATTTGTTGCATCTCCCAAAGTCAAAGTGAGAACAATTCCAATGGTTTTTAGCTTGACCACAGGGCTGAATGTCTCTCCATAATCCTGTCCTTCCACTTGATTTGTGTCATTTGCCACCAATCTTGCTTTCAATCTTTCTACTATCTCATCTGATTTCTCCTTGACTTTAAAAAGTCATATATTATTGATCACATAATAAGTGGAAGATCTTGGGATTAATTCTCATGTTCCATTCTTCATTAATGCATCATATTCCTCCTGCAACTTGCAGTTTCTTCAATCCTCTTTCACTGATGTGTTCCATCCTTTTGTGCCAAAGTGTGGAGTCCTCCTCCTTGGATACAACAGAAATGACATCAATCTCTGAAGGCACTAAGTGTACCTGTTTTAGACCCCTTAGCCACAATTCCGATTCCCTTTGCAATTTTCCAGGAATTATTTGCAAAGGTGGCATGGTAGCCCTCCTTGTCTAGCTGACTCACAGATATCAATTGTCTGGACAGACCAGGGATATACCTCACATCCTTCAAAATCCACAACCCTAGATTTGTCTTGATGTGAACTTCTCCTCTGCCTAAAACATCCAATGCAGATCCATCTGCTAAATACACCTTCTTCACATCTGTGGAGTAATAATTCTTCAACTGCTCCTTCTGAAATGTTGAATGGAATGATGCTCCAAAATCTAACACTCATGATTCTTCCTCGAAATCAAAACAACAAATCAGCACTTCTTCATCAGAATTTTCAGAGCAGCTCCCAAGAGTTTCATACTCCTTCTCCATGCCTTTCTTCTTAAAAGGAGCCTTGCAATCTCTCTTAAAGTGACCCTTGCTGTCACAATTCCAGCAAACAACATTTCTTGCTCTGTTAGCACCTCTGGATTTAGACCTGTTCCCTGTCCTACCAGACTTTGAATATGATTTGCCCCTTCCAGATGATTCAGCTGACAAAGCTGAGGAACTTGCTCCTTGATGGCTACTATTCTTCCTCCTCAATTCTTCTCCCAATAGAAGATCCTTCACATCTTCTAATTTCAACTCCTCCTTGGACATTGCACTACTCTCAGACTTAATCTCACCACACTTAGAGCCATCCTATCCATCTCCAACCATTGATCATCGGTCATCTCATCTGGTTTCACCCCCTTGAATGGTTGATACAATTTGCGTTGGTACAGGTAGTCCTCAATCTGCATTATCCAATACATGAAGTCCTTTCCATCGAATTTCTCAATCCTAATCTTCCCTTCTCCTCCCATTGCTACAGTGTATGCGTTGCTACAGTATTTCGCCGCTACAGTAACCTAGGCTCCGATACCACTTGTTATTTCCAGATCTGAAGATAAGATTAATCACTCTCTTTGATCTAGATCTGAATCTAGATCAATACTCACATGATTGATAGTGATTTTGGAGAGAAAAAGAACATAAGATTTTATAGTGGTTCCACCCAAAATTGGTGTACGTCCACTCTATATGGTGTGTATTGATAGTGTCTAACCTATTACATGCAAGATAGGTTTTGAGTCTCTACAATGAGATATATATATAGTGTTATTATCTTGGGCCGGTCCAAGATAATGACTCCTTAAATGGCCCATTAACGGGTACCAATTAAACCAAAACAGTCTCCACACTCCTTATATCTCCCAAGTGACTTAAACCTCAACAAATTCTTGACGCTTTTTCAAACGCTTTTTTTTACCTGAGTAGGCCGGTCGGGTTGATTGCCCATTTAAAAAAACTTAACTCTTTTCCTTCCCTTAATCCTTATTACCCCCCAGCCCCCCTAACATAAAACTATTTAAACCCAATACCCTCTTTTAAAAAACCTAGATAATTTCTCCTCTCTTTCTCATCTCTTTAAAAAAACCTAGACCTCACCTTGTCGGAGCTGCCACCCTCTTTGCCGGAGTTTGCCCGTTTCTTCCCCCATTCTGCTCGCATGCTTCACGTAAGGTCTTCTTCATTGTTTGGTACGTTTTCCCTTAATACCGTCCAAAACAGAAAACGAAGTTGGTCGAAATCCGGCCTGTTTTGCCGGATTCCGGCCATTCTTGTTTTTTTTCCTGATACATCTTCTATATTTATTTGTATGTTTTGTTCTATATTTAAAGACTTTTTACAAAATATAAGATTACATCGAAAATGCCACTGGCGCTATAAAGCGTGCTAAAGCACCCGAGGTGAAAAAAGCGCTTCCTGGAAAATGGAAGCACTTTTCGCTTTTTAAAACCATGAGAAGGACTAACTTGGCACATCTGGTTCGAGAAGAACAGGAGGCTGAGGCAGCATGCATTGAGACCGCCAGAAAGCTTATTAGAAGAAATCATCAAGAACTCCAGCCTACCTTTCAGACCAAAACTCTTCAAGAAATATTGTGGTTTACAATTGGAAGAGACCACTATGCAGGTTTGGGAGACCATTAAAACAACCTCCTAAGGGAAAGCACACAATCACTTTGTGCAACTGCTATATAGGAGAGAGTCGATGGGAGGGACTTCCCCTATCTCCCTCAATCATTTCTGATCTTTTTCGTATTGTAACTAAAGGCATTGCTCTTCATTTTTTCTTATCTCAATCATTTTTTTTGCATTGTAAAAGTACGTAGTGCCCATTCCCACCCCGTCCATGGACTATTCAAAAAGGGACAGGAATAGAGATGGTACTTACGAGATTAACAACAAAATTCCCTATATCGGATAGAGATGGGGAAGAACCGAAGAAGATCCTCATCCCTATATCGGAAAATGCCCCATCCATGTTTTGTGAAAGATATGATTAAAAATACATGGTCCAAAGAGTTTATTAATTATTGTAATATACTGCATACAACATGATGAAATCTGTTCTTGTAAGAAATACTAACATGAACTAAGGGCTTAGAGCCCTGATCTCCTTTTGAGACATCAATTTTTCTATAGTTTATCCATGGTCTCAATTGCAGTGTCTTTGTAAAATTCTCCTTATCGGCAATCTTGCAAGTTTTCTCTAATTGACAATTTGCAGTAGAATTTGAAGGGTGTGCCACATGTGTTATTCCAGCATCATCTTGTTTTCTTTTGATAGTGAATGATCTCAAGGACACAAATCCTGGAGGAACTAAAGGAATGCCATCAGGGTCCAACTTAACAGCAACCTCCATGAATTTGGATTTTTCCATTAGCTGAATAAAAAAAACATCATGACATTCCTTTGGAATTCAGACATAGTAGTCGATCATAAAAATAGGTAATATATAAGTATAACAAAACTCGCTATAAATTAAAATTTATTTTATGATTAAAAAAGATTTGAAAATGATAAACAAATATAAGATGGTTTCTTACAACATAGGTAAAAAGAATACATTTCAAATTTTCAATAGCTTGTCAATCATATGGATTTGGCTAGATACCTACAAAGGTATCCGAATCCAAATCTGATTATTATCCGGAATTCAAATACATCTGATTACTTTCAGATTTCATATCTGAATCCGAATGGCACTTTATACAAAACCAAAAAATTACATGAAAAACTATATTATTTTTGAAAACAAAACAACACAATATTTGTAAATTGGGAACGAGGGAAAGAAAAAAGTATAAAATATAACTATGGAATAAAAAAAAGGATATAATCATATAAATATTATTTTATACGGAATCGAATAATTAATGGTGGTACTTTCAGTATTTGTATCTGATTCATTTATATCTGGAGAATAAAATTAATCTCTGAATCCGAATAACACTAAACGAAATCAGATTTCGGATATCTATTGGTAGACCTAGATATTTCAATTAGAGGAGGCAATGGATTCTTGATAAGCTGATTCTGAGTTGGAGCAGGTCTTACTTGAAGACCCATGAAATTAGTCAGTTTTGGTCAGGTTTCAAAAAAACAATTTTAAAAATTTACTAAAATAATAAATTAAACACAATTAATAATTTAATTGTATACCAAGGTTTTTGATAGGACCCCCCATCGCCAATTTGGGGGGTCGCATATTTTTACCGACCCAAACAGCCAACAAAATTATATTTATTTGCATGATATCTTAGGATATACTATTAAAAGTTTACCCGTATCATATCTGAGACTACCAATCACGGAAAAGAAAAAGTCATTTGGACAATGCTGAAAACTAATTCAGTCAATAGAGGCGTTCATAGCAAGATGGAGTGGGAAATGTCTTTCCTATGGAGGGTATTAGTAATAATAAATAATGCTATTTGTTTGTAATTACGTTTTAGTCCTTATAATACTAATTGTAATTAGTTAGTGTAGATTAGATCTGAATTCGGTTAAAATCTAATCTTAAACTCAATTGTATATAGTATATACACACATCTAATATATGTTTAGAGGGGTCGATCACTTGATTCCCCTATTTTCTATCTCTTCTAGTTTCACTCATATGGTATCAGTCGCATGTTGAGATCTTGTGAGAATTCTCTGTTGAGATCGATCGAGTGTTCTTTGTTTTTTCATTCAGCATTGGAGTTTCCGCATCCAATCATGGCAATGAACAGAGAATTGGAGGAGACAGCGCAAGTTCTTGGTGATGATCATCAAACAAAGGTCATCATAATCAAGAATTTGAAGACCGTTTCTCTGGACCACAACAACTATTATGTTTGGCTGATACAATTTGCAGTACACCTAACGGGGAATTAGCTAGATCAATACCTCACTGGGAAGGTTGTGCTGAACTCTGCAATGACAATAAGGCAAGACAAATTGATTCTAGCCTGGATTATATCATCGCTGTCCGCACCGATTCTATCGGTGGTAGCAAATTGTGCAACTACACATGAGGCTTAAAAGAGGTTACAGATGGACTTTGCATCCAGCTCAAGGTCAAGAGTCCTAAGCATACGCCAAAAGCTCCAAAATTTGCAAGAAATTGATGGACTGTTAGAAATTTTATTTGTGGCAGGGGAGGAAATTACAGATGCTGATGTGATTTTACTAGTGTTGGCAGGGCTTGGAGATGAATTTGAGGCCACAAGGAGGGAGGAGATCACATATAGAGAGTTAAAAGCAATTCTAACTGATGTTGAAATCAGGAGAGGAAGAACTAATGCAACTTCTACCCTCAGCGTGAACATTGTTGAAGCTGAAAACCCTAAGAAGACAGGTAAGAGTTTTTACAAAACAGTACCTTGTCAAATTTGTTCAAGGAAAGCCGGAAAGGACATGGAGCACTCAATTGCTATAATAGATTGAACATCACTAAGTTTCCTCCAACACATGGGAGAAAACTTAATTCAGATGGTCTGGCCAGCAAGATGTCAGCTAATATGGTACAAAAATCATCGTCAGTTTGGTACCCTGAGGCAGGTATGATTGAAGAAATGTCTGTAAATGTTATATATGAGAACTGTGAAAATGCAGGGCAAGAGAGCACTAAGAATTCAGTGAATATGATGTCAAATGCAAGATCTTGGTTTGCTGATTCTGGCTCAACAAACCATATTACAGACAGAAAGACAGATATTCAAGATGGGCTGGACTGTGAGAATTCCATCAATACTGCTGATGGACATCCTATGAGGATTGTTCACTTTGGTAATTCTTTTTTTTCTATCAATAAAAGAAAGTTTTTTATGAACCAGATTTTGTGTACCTTCTGCATCAAAGAATCTGATTTCAATGAAGAGATTATGTGTTGACAATCTAGTAACTATGGAATTTGATCCACAGAGGTTGTTAGTCAAGGATATCAACACTAGAGAAGTTCTGATGATTGGGAAGGAAAGTGGAGGATTATATCAACTACCTATACCTATAGGGGGTTCAAGGATGCAAGTTAATCAGATGGAGTTAGGGATAAAAGCCACTGCTAGAGTATGGCACTTGAGGTTGAGGCACCTACACTCGAGGGCAATGAAGCAACTCAACAAACAAAATTTAATTCAAGTTTCAGATGTAAATGATATCCCAAAGTTATGTGAGGAATGTTGTGTTGCAAAAACTAAGAAATTAAAACATAATAAAAGTACTTCGATCTCACTACTCCACTTGAACTTGTTTTTGTTGATGTGTGGGGCCCTGCCCCAACTGAATCCACTGAAGGGTATAGGTAATTAGGTATTATGTAAATTTTGTAGATGCTTCAACTAGCTACAATTGGATTTTCTTAATGAGAAGAAAATCTGAAGTTGAAGAATGTTTTGTACAATTTAAATGCATGGCTGAAAAGCAATATGATAGGAATATAAAAGCTCTCTAAACTGATAATGTTAAAGAGTTTTTAAAACTGTCAAAACTGTTAAGGAGTAATGGGATAATACATCGTCTCAGTTGTCCACACACTCACCCTCAGATTGGGAAGGTAGAGCGCAGACACAGACACATTTTAGACACAGGACTGGCTATGTTAAAGCATGCAGGGTTGGAAACACACTTCTGGGACTATGCATTCATGGCATCTGTCTATCTATATAACAGAAACCCCACTGAAATATTAAAAGGTACATCACCTTATCAAGCTCTACATCTCAAGTCCCCTAATTATTATAAGTTGAAGATATTCAGAGCAATATGTTATCCCAATCTCAGACCATATAGGGAAAACAAATTGAGTGACAAATCAGCTCCCTATGTTTTTCTAGGATATCCAGTCAATTATGATGGATGAATATGGATGAATATGAGGAATGGGAAGACATTAATTTCCAGATATGTAATCTTTGAAGAAATAAATTTCAATCAAAGAAAACAATTATTTCTCAGTCTCCAACGCAATCAGTTCAGGCAAAGGAAAGTGAGTCAGATGAGGGTGAAGAAGAGTCTGAACATAACAGAATAATTGACAATTAAGAACAAACAGTGGCAGATATTGCAGAACATGCAGTGGCTTCTGAATCTACTAGACAGTCTGGACTTCCTATCACTTCTACTACAGATGAGTTACCACTGATCCAGTACAGTAGAAGAGCACCTGTTGGAGTGGAAAATAATATGGATGAAGGGTATGATGACTCTAGATCGAGCTATGAAGAAGAGTATAATCCAAAGCTAGCAGAAAATCCAGTGATAAAACACATACCTATCACTAGAGCATCTAGGGGAATAGTTAAGAAAATTCAGAGATATGCTTGCAATATATCTCTCACACCAAAATAAACCCCTAAGTCAGTAAAGTATATCTTACAAGACCCTGAATGGAAGAAGGCAATGCAGAAGGAATACAATGCTCTTGTAAAGAATGGGACTAGGGAGCTCATCCCAAGGAATCCAGTGGATAATATAATCAATAATATATGGTTGTTCAAAGTGAAAGAAAGGTCAGATGGGATAGTAGAGAGGTTGAAGGTAAGATTGGTGGCCAATGGCACCAATCAAGTAGAAGGACTGGATTATACTGAGACATTTAGCCCTGTTGTCAAGCACAAAACAATCAGAATAGTGCTTACATTGGCTATATCCAAAGGTTGGTCACTCAAACAGGTGGATATAAGCAATGCATTTTTGCATGGACAGTTAGATGAGAGAATTGCCATGAGGCAGCCTATGGGATTTCTTGATGAAGAAAGACCCACACATGTGTGTCTACTGAAGAAGGCCCTGTATGGATTAAAACAGGCCTCAAGGATGTGGTTTCGCAGATTGAAGCAATTTTTGTGTCTAAAAGGTTTTGTGGCAAGCATATCTGGGGAGGAAGTCATCTACATACTTGTATATGTAGATGACATGGTCATTACAGGCTCGAGTGCTAAAGGCATAGAATTTTTTTTGAATGAATTAAAGTCTGAATTTGCTGTGAGAGTATGTGAAGACTTGGAGTATTTTCTGAGAATCAGAGTTAGGAAGCACTCTGATGGTTTATTCTTAGACCAACAGTTATACCTGGTGAATCTTCTTAATAAGCATGGGTATGAGAATCTAAAACCCATTGCTACACCAAGGCAACCTAATACTGATTTTTACTCTGAGGCAGAAAAAAATTCAGAATTCTACTGAATATAGGCAGTTGGTGGGTTCACTGCAGTATCTCACTACCACAAGGCCAGATATTGCTTATGCAGTGAACAAGTTAGCTCAGTTCATGGAGAAACCCAAAGAAATACATTGGCAGATGTTAAAAAGAATTCTGAGATACCTATCTGGTACACACAGTATGGGAATTGTGCTCAGAAAAACTTGTTCCAATGAGATTGCAACATATAGTGATGCAGATTGGGCATCTGATTCAACTGAAGAAAAAGCCAGACTGGATATCTCTTATATATGGTTTGGCTATTTGTGTAAAGAGACTAGGTGTAGGAGAGTAGAAGGGAACATAAACAAAAAACAAAATGAACCAAACTAAAATGGTGATATTATGATAACAAACGAGTTGAGAAATCTAGAAGATAACTTACCTTGAAGATCAAGAACAAAACCGGAAGGATTGAACTGTAAAAAGAACGAGTTGGTGCCTAACTTGAAGAAGAGACTCGGAGTTGGAGAATAGAGGAAACGAGGGTTTCCACTTTCCACTTTCTGAAATTGGTATTGAGATTTGGGTTTTTTATATATTAAATTTAACTTTGAAATATTTAGTTTTATGTATATTATAAGTCGGATCTGGAACGGTTGAGTCGGATCCGAGTCCAGTACTAAATTATCTGGATTCTGACCCGGATCAGATTCATAAAAAAATCCGGGTCTGGGTCCAAAAAAAATTATTTAAAAAACAATAAATAATTAAGAATACAAAAATAGTTAATAAATTTTAATTGTCGTCATTAGGAAGAATACTTCCTAGTATTCTGAAAATGTTAAAATGGTGAAAAGTGAAACCCTAATACTTTTTATGAAACCCTAATATTGATGAAAATTTGAATAAGTAGTAAATAATCATGTGTGAAATGGTGAAAGTGAAACAAATCCTAATATTAGTGTATTTATATTAAACTATTAAGTTACTAATATATTATACAATATATATTAAAATATTTATATTTAAACCCCTAACTTACAATATAGGATTTGGATCCGACCATCGGAGTCCAAATCCTTTAACAAGTCCGGAATTGTTACCCGGACCCGTGACATCCTTAATTTTCATAATATTAAAATATGATATAAAAATTTATTTACAAATAAATCTGTCGGATGAAATATTTTGTTTAAGGAATAACCCATTGAGTCCTTAACTACTTGAGGATTAGATTGATTTACAAAAATTATCTTCAAAAATCAAGATTCTGAATTTCTGATCAATAAATGGGAGAGAAGAAATTGGAGTATTATTTTGTTTTTGTTTTTCCCCCAAACGAAGAATACATATTGGACTGGTCCACTAAGGCCCATCCCCGATTTGATGAAAATGAAAACTGTGTATAATTAAAAAGATGAAAATAATAAAGAAAAAGATTTAAGTTTGAGTCTCAATCACAGTCTACAGTTGTATAAAAAAATTAATATCTATTGTTTGATTATCTTTTTTACGAGCGTCTACCTCCGACTTTGAGTGATATAACATTTAGCAATATTAGGGTTTCACTTTTATACTTTTACCCATATATTTAATTATTTATTGTTTTTTAGGTAAAAATATATATTTTTGGACCCGGACCCGGTTTTTTTATGGGTCTTGGTAGGGTCAGGGTCCAAACAATTTTCTTCTAGACCGACCACGTCGGATTAGACGTTCCACTCAGCAGAAGGAATTCTGTTATAATTAGTTGCAAGCCAGATTAGTGGGTTGTTTGTTGGTATTGTCTACTACACTACTTTGTTATAATAATTAGTATTAATAGAAGAAATCAAGTCGATGATTCCATCCAACTTTACAAACAATTCGATTCCTCTCGCCCCTGGTTCCTCAACAGGAAATTTCTTCTCGACAACAGCATTCTTCCGCTCCGATCTCGGAGATCTTCTTCTTCAGCATTCTTCCGTTCCGCTCCCCACGTCGTCGTCATCCGACGCACAGTGGTTCCAGAACAAAGCGGGATAGTTTGTACATCCGAAGAGTCGACAAAAATACTGATTTCCAGTTGAGAAAAAAATGTCTTCTCCATGGGTACACGAAAAACAGGATTAACATTGAAGGGAAAGGAAATGGTGGGAGTCATTTAACGATTACTCGTTGAAGGTCTCAGGAGAGGATCAGAGTTGGAAATTTGAGCTCTAGTAATGTTCTGAAACCATGAGAGAATGGGAAGAAGAGAAGAAATATGACACCAGTGAATGACCAAAGGGTAAGGATATTGATAATTAATTCATGACCAAAACGTTACTATAAGCATTTACAAATAGTAAAGAATATATTATTTGTAAATCCTTCAACTCTAATAGTTATTTGTAAAAATAATGAATCTTATATTTTTCGAAATTTTAATATTTATTGTGAACGGTTTGAATAATCCTTTTTATAATCAATTGATCTGAAACTTTTTCTGTTAGTAATTATTTTTTATTTGACAAAGTACGTTGTACATAAATAAATTAAAATACAACGAGACTTAGTCTTAGACTTTCAGCAACTAATAGTATTTGTAAATTGTATTATTACTAATTAACCAGAAGAAGATGTTCTTTTTTATGACCCCAGATGTTCAACCTTGTAGAAGCAGCCTCCACCTGTAACATAATAAATCGACAATAATGAAAATTCCAAGTTTCCAACGAATGGAAACTAATAATAATCTTCTGTTTAAAAATTGAAGAATCTTTTAAAATCTGCAGATATATATATGTATATTTTGTGTCTTAGGTATACTTACTTCTTTAGTCCAATCAGTGGTCCAAGTGACCCAGATAAGAATAATGGTTTGCATGAGAGTTCCACAGATCATCCCAGTCCAGATTCCCTGTAAATTTAAATACAGAGATAAAAACAACACCACAAAAGATACAGACCGAATCAGTTTACCTTCACTCCAAAATCGAAGTAGAAGCCAAAGACACATCCCAATGGAATACCAACGAAATAGTAACACCCGACGTTCACGTAAGCGACAAAAGCCTGCCATCCACATCCCACAGCCACACCTACAAACCAATTTTTAAACAATAATTGTAAATAAGTACGTACACCGACTCCAATTTTTTATTATTATTGGGATGGATTACCGGAGAGTACAGGCTGGATTCCGTTCAGGGAAATGGTGATGGCGAGGAGTGGAGTTAGGTCGGAGACAGCAGCAGCAACGGCTTCACCTTCCGTGAAAGCGTAACTTATTACGTCGCGGAGGTAGAGGATTATTAGAGCCACAACGACCGCTATCAGAAATGCGGATGATGTTACCACCACCACTGAGAAAGCCGCCGCATTGGGGTTACCGGCGCCCACTTCGTTGCTCACTCGTACACTGTTGTCGGTGTTAATAATCAGAGAATACAAACGTACACACTAATTTTTTTATCTACATACCTTGCAGCAGCGTTGAAGCCAACGGAAACCATGAACACCCATCCAGAGATTGTCATGCTGCAACAAATAAACACATCATTAATATTAAGTGGGGTAATTAATTAGTTAATTAACCAACCATATAGCTAGGGAATCCAGTGCGAGTTCTGGATTGTCGAGAAGACCGGCGATGAGGACGAGGATCTGGAAGTACCAAGCCTCGAGGCAAAGCATTATGGCGGAGGCAATAGAAAGTCGGAAGAACTCCGGGAGACCGGTGAAGGCCTCCGATGTGAAACCTTTCCATGTGTGTCGGCATCTCTCGCTTGTGATGATATAAACGAATTGTGCCCCGACGATAATTAACCATGACAAGCTTAGAACGAGAGAAGCGCCAAGCAAACCAAACCCTAGTTTGAAAACGACGATCCAACTTACGAAGATGTGTATCACCACCATCACCGCCGAGATGTACGCACTTGGAGCGACGATACTCTGCGCTTGTAGAAACTTCTGGATGGGGAAGTTGGCGGCGTATGCGAAGATCTGGGGTATGAGTCCGTACACGAACAGAGCGGCGGCCGAGGCGATGTCAACGGCTTCTCCGAGTGCTACGAGAAGGGGTTTCGATAAGAGGTAGAGAACTGTGAGTGGTACTCCGGTAGCCATTAGAAGGACCGTTGATCTCTGAAGATACACTCCAAGCATCTCGTGCCTGTTAGCTCCGAAAGCCTGACCACAGAGAGTCTCCACCGCGCTTCCCATGCCCAACTGTTATTATCATTAACATACAATAACACTGACTCCGGTAATCGTCGGAAGGAATGTTATCGAATAGTTGAAGAATTGATGTACAAATAAATACACACACACCATGAGACCGTATGCGAAGAGTTGGATGCCGGTGTTACCGATGGAAGCGGCGGCGAGCTCCAGATTACCGAGGTGACCGCAGATGATCTGAGTGGACATTGACATGACGTAATTAAGCATGTAGACGACGATGGCCGGAGCAGAGAGATTCGTGAGGAGTTTAAGCTCTATCGGTGTCGCTATCCTCAGACGGGAGAAGAATGGTGTTCCTGTATCGCTGAGTATGGCTTCTAACTGGCCGCTGACCCCATGACCATGGACCTCGGAGTACTCACAAGGTGACATCGTCGACGATGGTAGTTGATCGAATCCGATTGCAAGAGAAGAATCTGAATCCATGGATGATCGTCGTCTGTCCGGTGGCCTTTTTTTATTCGCCGGATCTCGAGTCCTACCTTTGTATTTATCTCGTAATTTTTACTTATCTGAGGAACAAAACATAAAATTAGCAAAATCTAAAAATGTTATTAATTATTAATACCAAAAGTGTGTCAAAAGAACCGACCTCGTTCAGGCTCGCTAAAAATTGTCCAAGTTTAGATTTGAGAGCTTAAAATTTAACTTATTATATTATTCTGTAAATTGAAAACAAAAAAAAAAAATTGAATATTTTAAGAAAAACATCTATGTATATATATTTTTTTTTTATATTTAGGTTTTTATTTAATTTTTTTTT
Organism: Zostera marina; assembly: GCA_001185155.1. Classification (NCBI taxonomy): domain Eukaryota; kingdom Viridiplantae; phylum Streptophyta; class Magnoliopsida; order Alismatales; family Zosteraceae; genus Zostera; species Zostera marina. The sequence continues at coordinate 43,923 of LFYR01001059.1, read as the reverse complement.
GTAATTTATTCAATTATCTTTATCAATTAATATCTATAAGACATTAAGACTATAACTCTTAGTATTTATATTTTATTTATTTAATTATTAAATTTTTTTTTATGGAACCAAGTTTGAGGGTTGTTAAATTCAGGCTCGCAATTCGAGCCCAACTTTAACTTTAGTTGACAATTACCGATCGTGTTTCTATTTTTCTATCATTTAGAGGAAGGAATTCAAGATCGGATCATACTCATCATAGGCCTATTTTTCTAACCTTAAAATTTGATATTAAACCCATAACCCAACAATTTTTCAGGTCACATCCGGATCGACTAAAGTCCAACTAGATCCGACAATTCATGTCATACTACGATTTATTACACAAATACAATCATTGTCAAAAAAACGAAAAAAAATTATTTTAATTAAAAGACATATATTTATATCAAAAGTTTATACATTGGTTATTGGTTAATTAAAAAAAACATATTATTTTAAATATGAAATCCTCTTGCCCCCTTATTATATTTTATAATTGATCATCCATGAATTCCCATTCGTCTTCCTCATTCTGCTGGAATGGTTGGTGCTGCTGTTCTTGTTGGAACTGATCATGTTCAACATTCGCTCCATGTTCAAACATTAACCTAAGATCTTGCTGTTGTCGTTCTGGGTGGATATTTATAGTGTGACACTGAGGCAGTGTGGTCTGTGTATTTGGATTAATAGAATGCATCATGGATCCCGATGCTTCTCCATACATAGTCGACGGAGGTTGCATATTTTGAGGTTGCATATTTTGAAGTTGCCTATTTTGAGGTTGCATATTTTGAGGTTGCATATTTTGACGTATCGACGATAATCGGAATGGTGGGATCTCAGAGGACACGCGTGTAGAGGAGTTCAAAGGCATGAGGTGTTGTTGTTCGTAATTAGCTAGTTTATTTTTGGTTTCTTCTAGAAGTTCGTCGGCCTCTTTTATCATTCTATGGAGCTTCATGACCTGACCGAGGCATCCATGGACGGGGTCGGATATACGAGTTTCAGCTTCGTAGGAGAGGGATTGGACACATTCTTCTCTCTTCTCGACAGGTAGATCTTGGATAAGTTTCGCCACGTTGCTTGCACCGAAGACATGGTGCACCGATGAGAACTTTGCAGGGTTGTCTGGCTGGAAATGAGGGGCGTAAATGCAGTTTGAGGTGCACTTTCTCCGTAGAAACTTGCACGCGGCACAAGGTGAGTTCATCGTTACAGAAGGAGGAGGAGGAGGTGGAGGAGGAGAAGGCCGTCTAGGGATCTGAAATGAATCTCTTTGATTATATATAAACCACGTAGTATACGTTAAAAATAGAATATTAACTATTTAACCATTACCTAATTGGCTAATTATAATTACAATTACCATCTCTAAAATTATAATCATAAAATTTAACTATTGTTACATAATAGTGTAATTACATAAATACCTATGCAGTGTAATCGCAAAGGCCACCGGACATGCATTGATCTGTTATGATCGGTTCAATGCAAAGAGGTTCCCACCAACCCACAACAGCAAGCTTGTTGCCGTTGGTATGAGTGCTGGATCGGATAATTTGGCCACTCGTCAATCATATAGAGATCCTAGTAAGGATCATAATTTGATAGGTATTTCTGAAAATGTTTCAATTAGGATGTCAAACGAGTCGTGTTTTTTGTTTATAAAGTCAGGATCGGCTCGTTAAAAATTGTTCAATTCGTTTAAATAAACAAGTCTACTCTTGGGTTTAGGTTCGGTTCGTTTAATAACCAAGCTGAACCTAACCGAACCCGAACTGAACCGAACAGTTCGTCGAATACTGAACTTTTTCTAAATTATCCTAAAAATAAACATTAAAAAAAATAAACATGTCATTCTTGATCCTAATAATAAACTTTTTTTCTTGTTGATTAATATAATATATTAATGAAAAATTACAAAAATATACATAAGTTATAAAATATATAATATAAATTTATAGTACAAAATTATATAATATAAGTTTATAATATAAATATAATAAAAATGTTAAACGAACCGTTTGTCGAACCTCAACCAAGGTTTGAATTCGGTTCGTTTAATTAAACGAATTTATTTTAAGGTTTGGGTTCGGTTCGTTTAATAACCGAAACCGAATTGAATCGAATCGAACCCGAAACGAACTGTTCACCGAACAGTTCGTCGAACTTTTGTTGCAACGCTAATCATACCAGTTGATTTAAAACACCAAAGCGTCGTTTTTTTAGCTTAAAGCGGCAAAGCGGTCCTCCAGGACTGCTTTCTAAAACGCTTTTTCTGGACGGGTTATCGGGTCGGGTCGGGTTGGGTTATTAGGTTGGGGCAACTCATTACCTATGTGAAATAACTTAAACTATTTTAATTTCCCTTCCTACCCCTCCAATTTCTATCTAACTATATAAACCCAATACCCTTCTAATAAAACCTTAATTTCTTTTATCACTCTCACTTCTATTTCTTCCAAAACCCTAGAGATATGGGAACTGAATCCCAATTTCATCATTGCATAAATGAAATGGAAGAAATTTTAAGAGATAATATAGATATTGGTGCACGTCTAGATGATTAGGTTATATGACTTGTAAATGTTTTTCAAATAATTTGGATGATGTCTTGAATAATTACAGGTTTATATATATTTTATATATATTTTTAAAAAAATTAGCATTATTTACAATAATGCCACTACCACTAAAGCGCTCAAGGCTGACAAAGCGGTCAATGAAATTAGCTTTTTGAACTATGATATTAATTAATTGAAGACACTTGTAAAATCAGAAATTGATTGAAATCAGAAATCACAATTGATTGAAAACACTTGTAAAATTAGAAACAAGAAATTACAATTGATTGAAATCAGAAATCACAATCACAAATCGATTGAAATCGCTATAAAAAATCAGAAATTGAAAAAATCGAAACGAAATCAATCGCAATAAAAAGGGACGAAAATCGAACAATCACAACAAAAGACGGAAATCAATTAACCAATAAAAGAAAAAAAGACAGAAAAAAGAAAGATCGAAAAAAGAAACGAGTCAATCGCTTTCAAATTAATACAATCAATCGAAATCAAAAAAACATATAACGAAATCCGAAAGAAAAAACTGAATACCTAGACGACGGTCAGTGAAATCACTGTTCTTTTCTTAGTCAAGAAATCTAGTAGATACAACGACAATTTCAATTTCAGAATCAGTATCGTGAATCCCTTATTAACAATATAAATTGACAATGAGTTGAAATCAATTGATTCATGTAATGAAATCCAGACGACGAAACCCTAAATCGAATTAACGCTGCCAGTGGAAAATAAAACCCCCAATCGAATCGTGAAGCTCTAGGAGAAAGAGTTAACTATATAACTCAAGAAAGAATGGAAGAAAATAGAAGAAAGAAGTTGTATTAGTTGATTTAAAAGGAAGAAGTTGTATTAAAAGGAAGAAAATTAACACTTAATGGAGGTTAACTTCATTAATCAAACTAAGAATAAGTATACAACTTAGTTATAAATGTATCACACTCATTAGTATTAATCATGCACTTATAGCTTATTAAAGTTTGTTATGGTTGTTACAAATTTAAATAAATATATATAATTTTATATATTCCAATAAGCGGGATGATCGGCGGGATGGAGCAGACTCGACGAGAAGTCACAGGGACGATGACGCTTGAGTGGATGGACCGGAGGAATCGTGAAATTTTTATTTTATTTAAATCCTGCTCTGACATTTTCCGATCGAGTGTTATTTATAGCTTACATTCAATTGGAAATAAAATTTAAACTAATGGAGTAAAGTGCTATTTGTCCAAATTAGGGCTTGTTGATGTCCCTCCCCATCGAGTAGTCCTTGGTCCACCCTGGCATTGCCCTTGCCCGAGCGGCGCTGCGTCGAACCGGTCCCGGCGGTCTGTTATCGTTGGACTGACTTGGGCTGCTAGCGTCGTCATTCTCGATCTGGCTCGATCTCCACCGACGATCGATGTTGCTCCAGCTAGTATGGCGTCGATGTCTCCACCAATCTCCCCATAAGCTACTGGGATCGCATCAACGACAAAATCTTTCTTGTCTTCTAAGTTGTAATAATTAAAAAAAAAAAACACAGATTGATTTGTCTAGCATTGTAATTGGTCTAGGGCCAATTTGTTTTTAAATGTATTATAATAATTATTGGCGTTCGACCAGTTTATTCTTAAATATTGTCTACTAAAAATTTGTCTTTGAGGGTTCCAGAGTCGATTGCAACTCGATATTTCGTTGATATCATTGATTTGAGGGAGTCTAATTAATTAAGAGAAGAAGAAGAAAAATCGAGGTGGAGAAGATCGTGCGATATGGAAAACTCCTTCGATCTGTCGTTGAACAAGGAAGAGGGAAATGGAATGACTATTTGATAATTTACAAAACTTCCATATCTCAATTAAGTGTTAATTAGTTGGTAATATCTCTCATTCTCATACGTTAGATGTTATAAAATAGACACCCAAGATTAATTGACGGATTCTACTCAATCCTACCCAAACCGGTCCTTCCGTTCCCTAATTAATATTACACATTTACGTACGTGTACGTATGGAGTTCATTGGTACTACGCTTAAACCTATGGATATGATTATTTGATTCAAAAAGATTGAATATTTTAGTTAAATGCTCATGATCTTATCTGAAAAAAAATGGAATGTATACGTGTATGTTTTTTCATCCTGAAAAAATACAACTTTCAATTTCAACGACTATATATTCCATGCATATAATTATATAATTTCCAATAACTAGTCTTGATTTGTGATTTTGTGTTGAGATTGAAGGTATGAAGAATATTGCAGAGATTGAAGAGTTTGAAAGCTCTCATAACAGTTCTGGTTCCAACGATGAATATTCAAAGAAACAAGCCAATTCTTCTGCTCCTCCTCTTCCTTCTTCTCCTTCAAAGAAAGAGAACGCATCATCTGATCAAGAGATAGACAATAGCGCTAAGATTTCCTACTTCAAGTTGTACTCCTTTGCAGATTCTCTTGACACAATCATGATCGCCGTAGGCGCAATTGCGGCGGCCGCAAGCGGGGTGTCTTTTCCCATTTTTATTATTCTCTTTGGTAATCTCATCAATGCCTTTGGAAAAGAATCAGGGACAAGCAAATTGCTTGATGAAGTTGCTCAGGTAATTCCATCTATCCTATAGCTATACCATAAATTAATTAAACACATGCATGAATGGCTATTTTATTTGATGATCGAAAAAAATACAATAATCTCCAGATATCTTTGCTGCTCGTATATCTGGCTATTGGGTCTGGATTTAGTTCTTCACTGCGTATGCATAAGTTTTTTTTTTTTTATACATATATATATATAAGAGGATTTTTTTTCATCTATATATAAATAAGAGAATTTGGTTAAATTTAGAGGTGATTTGCTGGACAATAAGTAGTGAAAGACAAACATGGCGAATAAGAAACTCCTACTTGAAATCCATTTTAAGACAAGAGATCGCGCTTTTTGATAAAGATGGCAACACTGGCAAAGTTATTGGAAGATTGTCTGTTGATACAGCTTTAATTCAAATCTCCATTGGTGAACAGGTAAAATATATATATATAAATCAATCAAATCAATTAAACTATTTTAATTATCGATCAATAATTTTCATACTAATTAATGATCGAATTGAAGATGGGGTTGTTTATCCGATCGTTCGCCTTGTTCATTGGAGGTTATGCAGTTGCATTTTATCAAGGATGGTTGTTAACTCTTATTATGATCTCCTCCATTCCTCCACTTCTGATTGCTTCTGTAGTGATGTTCAGAATTCAGAATAAATTTTCACTGCATGAACAAGCAGCTTATGGAGAAGCAGCCAATATCGTGGAGCAAACCATTTCTTCCATAAGAACGGTATATATAATATATATATTTATATATAAAAACTAGCATTAAGTGCGTCCAGATTTGGTGTGCCCACCTGATCCTAACTGTACAAGGGTTTCATATTTCTTGAATAAAGAGAAAAAAATTTGCTCCGGACGTTTCAGATTAAGTGGGCACACCAAAACCAGCGCCGACCGCTCGTCCACCTCACTGCGGTTCCTCACCACCGTAGTTGGATTATGACTATATGCAGTTATATATTAGATTTGGTCAAGAATATGTGTTTGAATTTGGGAATTTGGAATTGATCAGGTGGTGTCTTTTAATGGAGAAGAAAAAGCTGTCGATAGTTACAACCAGAATCTTAAAATTGCTGAGAGCAAAAGTCGTCGGCAGGAATTTGGAAAAGGATTGAGCGGTGGAGTTGCAATCTCTTTCATTTACTTTGGGTGGGCATTGGGAGTTTGGTATGGTGGAAGATTGATTCTCAACAGTGGATATACCGGAGGCAAAGTCGTAAATGTCATTTTTTCGGTGTTGATTAGTTCTTTGTATGCATTATTACGTACTGTTTATAAATTTCATCATCGTTTACTTTGATTTCTTAATTCCATCTCTTGATGATTTTAATCTATTTAATTACAGCGCTTTGGGACAGATGTCACCGTGTCTATCGGCTTTTTCAGAAGGAAAAGCAGCAGGATACAAAATATTCCAAACAATCTATAGAGAACCAGAGATAGATTCTTCGGATAATTCTGGGAAAATTCTGGATAATATTCATGGAGATATTGAGTTAAGAGATGTGGTTTTCAGTTATCCAACAAGATCAGATGATCAGATCTTCTCAGGACTCTCTTTGTCTATAAACAGTGGGATGTCTACTGCCTTAGTTGGAGAAAGCGGGAGCGGAAAGTCTACAGTCATTTCATTGATAGAGAGATTTTACGATCCGCAATCTGGACAAGTTCTCATAGATGGCATAAATCTCAAGGACTTTAAACTCAGATGGATCAGAGGAAAGATCGGACTTGTCAGCCAAGAACCAGTTCTATTCTCCACAACTCTGCAACAAAATATCGCGTATGGAAAGGATGGAGCAACTCTTCAAGAGATCAAAACTGCAGTTGAACTTGCAAATGCAACCAAATTCATCGATAAGATGCCTCAAGTAATTATTAAAGTTAATTAATTTATACACATACCTTGTACGTATATTCTAAATTAATTATAATAGATCTTTTATATATAATGGTTAATCAATATTCTTACCTGAATCTTCAGGGGCTTGAAACGATGGTCGGAGAGAACGGAACGCAACTTTCAGGAGGCCAAAAGCAGAGAATAGCCATTGCGCGCGCGATTTTGAAAGATCCAAAAATTCTACTTCTTGATGAAGCAACCAGTGCACTTGATGTAGAGTCGGAGAGAATTGTTCAAGATGCACTTGATAGGGTGATGAAAAACCGAACCACCGTTGTCGTTGCGCATCGACTCAGCACTGTCAAGAATGTAGATATGATCGAAGTGATTTCCCATGGATTTATTGTCGAGAAAGGTAATTAATTAATTGCTTCAATCAAAATTATTAGCTTCTAATTAATTAATTAATTAATTAATGATTTTACAATCTAGGGTCACATTCCGAATTGATCATGAAGCAAGATGGAGCTTATTCCAAGCTCGTACAATTACAAGAAGCAAACAAAGATGATCTTTCCATTAATACTGCTTCAATGGGAAGGCGTGGGAGCAGTTTAAGTTTGGAATTGTCCAAACGGCGTTCTTCCAGTTTTTATCAAGATCGCATTGATCAACTCCAATCAAAAGTAGAAATCACAACACATGATAATGAGTCCAATACTACAAGTCATCCGGATATATCCATCAGACGACTTGCATATCTAAATCGGACCGAAACTCCATTCCTTGTTCTTGGGACGATTTTCTCCTTTCTTATAGGTTTAATCAGACCGATTTATGGACTCTTCCTTGCACAAATAATATCTTCTTTCTACCAACCACCTTCCAAGCTTAAGAAGGAAACCAATTTGTGGGGACTGTTGTTTCTATGCATCGGTTTATTCACTTTGATCACTGTGTCGATAAGATCGTACATGTTCGCCGTTGCTGGTTCTAAATTAGTAAAAAGGGTTCGGTATATGTTTTTCAAGAAGGTGGTTGCTATGGAGGTTGGTTGGTTCGATAATTTCGAAAACTCAAGTGGTGCAATTGGAACAAGACTTTCAAAAGATGCATCTACAATTAAAACTCTTGTGGGTGAATCTCTTGCTATGGCTGTTGAGAATGGATCCCTTTTGATTGCCGCTTTGACTATATCTTTCATTGCAAGTTGGCGGCTGTCTTTGATTATTCTTGTTCTGGTACCGTTGAGCGTTGCCAATATAATGATACAGACGAGATTGCTAAAACCAATTCTTCAAAAAGCAAAGGTTTTGTATGAAGAAGCAAGTCAGATTGCAAATAATGCAGTGGGGAATATCAGAACGATTGCTTCTTTTTCTGCTGAAGAGAAGATTATAGAATTGTTCAAGAATAAATGTGAAATTCCGATCAAATCAGTGTTCAGAGCCGGATTGATCAGTGGTGTTGGCTATGGAATTTCAAATTTCATGTTGTATTCTATATTCGCGACCATTTTTTACATAGGGGGCAAGTTCGTTGAAGATGGAAAAATTGAATTTTCAGATGTTTTCAGGGTTTTCTTCGTTCTATTGATGGCATTTCTCGGGCTATTTCGAAACAGTACCATTGGACCTGATTATATCAACGCGAAAAATGCAATCGCTTCTGTGTTTGCAATTCTTGATCGAGAATCAAAGATTGATTCAGAAGATGATTCGGGAACTGTTCTAGAAGAAGTGAGAGGAAATATTGAATTCAGACATGTTAACTTCTCATATCCTACTCGACCGGATCTTCAAATATTTTTAGATTTTAACTTCACTATTCATTCAAAAAAGGTATGAATGAGCGAGCACATTGGGAAAATATGAGTTTATAAAATCAATTGTATAATTTTTCCTCTTCTTCTTCAGGTAACTGCCTTGGTTGGTGAGAGTGGATGTGGAAAATCAACTGTAATATCGTTGCTTCAACGATTCTATGATCTTGACTCTGGAAATATTTTCCTAGATGGGAATAATATAAAAGGATTGAACCTTAAATGGTTTAGAAGTCAAATGGGTCTAGTAAGTCAAGAGCCAGTGTTGTTCAACAACACAATTAGAGCTAACATAGCATATGGAAAAAAAGACGAGGCTACTGAATCAGACATAATCGTATCGGCAGAATCTGCAAACGCTCACAAATTCATAAGTGCTTTGCCACAGGTACTGTATCTACAAACCACTATCTACCATTCAAATCCACTGTCGACCTTAAAAGATCTCATTTATATATAACTGATCTGGTTAGTTAAATAGTTAAATTAAATAATTTTTTGTATGTATTTCTCATCAGGGTTATGACACTTTAGTTGGAGAACGAGGAATCCAGTTGTCTGGTGGACAAAAACAACGAATTGCAATAGCTCGAGCAATAGTGAAGGAACCAAAAATTTTGTTGTTAGATGAGGCAACAAGTGCACTTGATGCTGAATCAGAAAGAGTAGTCCAAGATGCTCTGGAAAAAATTATGGTGAATCGAACAACTATTGTTGTCGCGCATCGATTGTCCACAATCAAAGGAGCTGATATGATAGCAGTGGTTAAAGATGGATCAATTGTCGAAAAAGGAAAACATGATGTTTTGGTTAACATCAAGGATGGGGCTTATGCTTCTCTCCTAGCTCTAAATCCTATCAATTAATTATATCACAACTACCTTCAACAACATATATATAAGTAATATAGCTACTCACTACTCAATGAATTATATTATTTTCCAAACTTTAAAAATTGTATTCATAAGAAATTAACACATATTTTATTAATAATTTATGTACATTTTAAATATCTTGAATCTTGATCTAGAACAAGTGCTAGTTCTTGGAAATTAAACAAAGTTTTCCAAATCAGCAAAATCTAGATAACTACCTCTTCCACACCTTCCAAAGTCTTGATCTAGAACAAGTCGAAATTCTACCGCGCCAAAAACAGAAAAGGTATCTATCTACTTAATGAAAAATTATTATATAACACATAAAAATGATCTAATCACCGCTACAAATGGTTGCATGTCCGCAAGTAAAAATAAAGAATATAGTCATTAACGATTGGTATTTGTTGTATATTTCTTCCTTTCTATGGACTAACTATTAACAGATTGTGCTTTCAATCGGTGTTTTCCTTGGAAAAGCTTTGTGGATCGCTGCTGGCAAACATATTCCAGACAACGGATCCAGTAAGATAGAAGAAAATGGATGGGAAGAAGAGTGACATCTACACACCGACACAAACAAGCATTTATCAGTCAGTCTACAGGTTAGAGTTAATATAGAATGAAAAAAAATGTATTTGCTTACACTCCATGAATGGGTTAGATCAAAAAGATAACCAGTCAAAGCAACACCAACAATTCCAGGCACTGCCCCTGCAGTACTGGTGATACCCTGTCTCAACAAACAAAAAATCCCATTACTCATCATCATTTGTAATTATTAATCTCACAATACACAATTCAAGTGTAGATTTGAAGAATTGATTCCATGTATGGTATTAATGGTCATGTTAGAACTTGCAAGGGATGTGTGTGTGCATAAAGCTAGCCGGTACTTGTAAGTGGTAAAACCAACAATAGACAAAGAAGATAATTTACCAATAGTATGCTGGCATATTCTGGAGAAATATCTTGATGAGTACAGTACAGTCCTGCAAAACAGAAAGAACATTTTACGTTAAGATAGAAATGAAAAGAAGAAAATTATGTCTAGTAATAAATATAAGAATATAGCATATAACCTGACAAAGAAAAATTTGAAAGGGCTAAACCACTGGAAAGGAAGACTACAATCTCCCAATTAGGTAGATCTAAATCCAAAGAGGAAAGAGCCATGAAAAAAGCAGGAGCTAAAAATGCGATGGTTTGGCAAATCTTCCGTACCTACAAAAAAAAACAGATGAGATCAGTTATATCGTGATTTGTGTATTGCTTTCTATTTTTCTCTTTACAAGATTTTTTTCAGTTACATCTGTTGTATTGTATCCCCTTGATAGTAAGCTATCTGCAAATTGTGCTGTAACAGAAGTAATCAGAATTGCACCTATAGGAGGGAGAACAGAAACCTGAAATGAAAAATATTCAATTTTGTCCATTCTGAATTCTATTTATTCATTTCACAGGATAATATCGCTTCAATTATTTGCAATTAAACAAGTATCACTATAAGAAATCTTTACCCAAGCAGCTTCAGTCAAGTTTAGTTTCAGTTCCTCACTGCATCAAAATGACTGATATCAAATATTTGCATACAAACATGACCGGCAATAGAATTATAAGTTGGAACCATTTAACTACCAGAAATAAGTAGGAAGCCACGATAAACAGGTAAAATGTCCCCAACTTCCACAAAAGTGAGCATATATCATTGCCCTAACTGCAGGACTTTTAAGCATCTCGCTCCATGGCACCTCCTACATGAGGCAATAATTGCTTTCAAAACAAAAAAAAACAAAAAAGCAATTTTATACAATTATATTTTATTACAACACTTCATACATGACTGAACAAACCCCAACAGAAACAGATTTAGGACGCATCTACAAAACATTTTAACTTATATAATAACCAGCAAACCTTAAGTGAGTCATTAAGTTCATTCAATGGCGTACTCTTTTCTTCTTGATGAACTTTAGTCACAGAAGATATACTCCCAGCATATTTTAAAGAATCATTTTCCGATCCTACCAAAATAAGAAATAAAAATAGATTCTTGATCATTCCAATAATAAGGTTGCTAATAACTATGTATACTGATGAAAGTCAACTTAATTAATAATTACAAAGACAATATATGATTGTCTGCTTTGAGAAATATACAAGAAACACATTTGAAGTTAAAAAACTTACCAAATATATCTGTTTTACCCATTAGTGAGTTCTCTTGAATTAAATCAAATCCAAAGCACCTTCATTGTAAAACCATATTTTAATACAGATTCACACAGATGAATTGAAATGGGTTCTTTGGATTTTTATCATAATAAGTGAAAATAGCATCAAGTAGATGCATGCTATTCATGAATTGGAATATATCTTACCCGTCTAAATGCCTGATTAAATTACCAATTGTAATAAACTTCAAAGATTACATAATCTAAAATATGTTGGCTAATAATATCTACAGTTTATGAACAGCTAGCTCTTCTAGAACTTAAATACGAAGGTTTACATAATAAAATATAATTGCTGTTTAAACTCACCATAAAATTCCGACAATTCCAAATAAGTAAAAGACAGACTCCCAACCAAAACTTTGAATTATTGATGGAGCCAATATAAGTCTGCAGTCATTTCGAAGAATGAAAGAATGAGTAAACATTATTATAACTTGATTGTACAACTGATTCTGTCATTGTGAAACAGTAATAAGCATGTCTGATAGGAAATAAGTCATTTACAATGGAGAATAGACAGAAAATCACAATGAAAGAAAAAAAATGAGATTAAATAAATGAAATACAGAAAGATACAACTGTACAGGGGAATGAAAAATATATACAAAGGAGATTAAACTTTTTTTACAATTACAGAAAATACAAAAGCATACCCCAAAGCACTGCCTACACTCAAACCACCAAAAACAAATGCCACTGCTCGTGAGCGTTCCTTCGGAGGTATGGACCTGCATGAGATTCAATAATCACTTTGACTCTGTTAGATTGCAGATATGATATATTCTATTTGTAGAGCAAAATAATCAACTATATTTTTTGAATGATTGTCATCAAAAAATAACACTCTTCGAAGAAGCATTTTGAAAATAATAGAAAAACTTTATATTTTTGAACACCTACTCCATTCTACTACACTAAAAAATAGTAGTGTAATAAAAAGACATTTATATAGAATGAATATTAGTTTTGACAAACGTCTAAAATTCAAATAGTGTATGTATCTTACTTAGCAATAAGATCTGTGGCAGCAGAGGGGGAAACACCTTCTCCTATACCAACCTGGAAATCATGAAATAAAAGATAAAGACAGCAAATGATGTCTAAATAAAACTAGCAATGGGATGAAGTAGAAAAACCGAACATATATAAAAAGAAAACAAGCATGACATGCATGACAATTATTAACAAGAAATATAGTTAACAAGATTAATTGTTTAAATGTGAATAGTTAACAAGATTAATTGTTTAAATGTGAATAGTTAACAAGAAATATATTATGATCAATTAGAAAAAATTGGACAACTGGCATTTTGACTAATTTTTATTTTTAATAGTACGTCAAGGTTTCATAATATCTTTAGATCAAAAAGTATGGTAACATTCTTAGTTACCATAAAAAAACATCAATGTTACCATTTTTTTTTGCAAAAATGTATGGTAACATTTGGCATCTATAGAAAAATTAACATCTACAAATAGAAACTTAAGATATATGATGATTACTTGCAAGATAGACAATTAATGCTTATATGCAAGTAAAGTCAATACCAAAATCCTTGAAAAAATAAGTCCAGGTATAAATCCACCAACTAAAGGAACGAATGCTGTAGCCAAGGACCAGACCAAAACTCCAACTCCAAGAACTTTTCTACATCAATAAAATTGAATAGTAAATAACCATGGACAAATGAAATAACCCAAACTGATCAAATCAATAGCTTCATGTACATAGAGAGGAAGAGAGAGAGATAAAACTAGAATCACATGAGAATGGTTCTCAAATTCATCAACTTGATTATTAATTTAACCTCTCACATCTCATTATTTTAATCTCAAGATCTAATAGACAATGCACTTAACGGTTGATTATTAATTTCAATACACGATAGAAAGTTTCACTGGAGAATGAATCTCAACCTCATTAACATAAACTCAATGATATATATGTATAGTTTAGTGATGATACAAGTTTTGGTGTAAAGATTAAGGAATCTTAGTTTTAAGCAATGACTCTTCCGCCGGTAAAGGCTTGGGAGGGAATACTAATGATACAGATACCCATACAAGGAATCATGAGCCATGACAGAAGGTTTAGAGCAATGTCGAAGGAACCTAAACCCCGGAAGCTCGTACGATGGATATATGAACAATAGAACCATAATAGTCACCTAGTCTAATTGAGACAGTCGAACAAATCTGGTCAATTCTTTAGGGAAGACTAACAAATCTTGGTCGACTGGGGATGGACCTTATTAGTATATTAATATTGGTGTTTAGTATATACTAGTCTAATACTTGCAGGGAGAAATTCACATTCCGAGAAGTGAAAGCTATGATGGTGGATCTTGAAACTAGGCGTTATAGATTGAAGCAATTAAATCCTCTAAATGTGAACATTGTGGAGAATGATAAATCCAAATCAGGGGAAAATCTCAGTCTGAAGTTAATTCCCTGACAGATCTGCAATTAACTATAAGACTAGTATATACTAAACACCAATATTAATATACTAATAGACCTAGACTAGGGGAACTTTGGTGAATCTCTCAATCCTACTTAAGCTTGAGGGTGCTAGTTGACCAAGATCTGATCGACTAGGCTGTCCAGACTAGGCAGTTATTCCCTAATGACTTTTCGTTGGAGAATATGAGCATTAAGCCCTTGGCAAAAGACTATAAATAGGAGTGGCCCCCCATCGTTGAGGGGATCCGATATTTTTCATCTAGAGAAAATCAGGAGTAGAGCGGACTTCAGTTGTCGACGAGCTTCCGGTTCTCGACCCAAAAGTCACCCTGGTCGAACACAACACTCGAGCACCCTAGTCAAACACTACAGTTGAACAAGTGTAAGAGTACTGACAATGTTTGACCCTCGTTATTTAACAATTTCAATATTACATAAATTTGTATTTAAAATCATACACAAACATATCTCAAATGAAAAAACTAACTTCCCGCCAAATATCTTAGCAAGCCATCCTCCAGGTAACTGGCTTAAAGCATATCCCCAAAAGAAAGATGATTGTACTAAACCAGCAGTAGACGCATTCCATCCAAATTGATTTGACATGGGAATGATAGCAATGCTCAAATTTACCTGAAGTTGGTAAATCAATAAACGATAATTTAAAAATAGATGATTGCGTCCACAGGTGCCAATAAAGTATAAACCTTAAGATTAATTATTACTTATTAGAATAAAAGAGTGATATTTTAGAATGCAATCTTCAAAGGAGATAGTTTGAAGACCAACAAAAAACTATGCTCAAGTATTTTCAAAATATGTGGATCTCATGAGATTTTTAACAATATAAGACAAGGATGAAAGTTGTGAAGTGATGTCACTCATATGTGTCTCAAACATAATTACTAATTAATCATGAGAAACTAGCAAACTAGTGGATTTGACTTGTGAGAGTTGTTCGATCCTAACCAAGCATCATTTATTAATTTTTCTTGAATCAGTAGTTTTCTTGGATCATTTACTCATTTTTCTTGCGAGAGTTTGTGAATGTTTGTTGGGTTTCGGGTACAGATCCCTCTAAAATTGACAGTGTAAAATTAAAACAGGGATCTGTATTCCATAAGCACCATTTTTCTTCCTTTCCAAGTTCTAAACAGCATTTCTTTTCTAAATTCTTCGAATGACTTTTTCCTGATAAGTTTATTGTAACTTGTAATCTATAACTTAATAAAAATTGACGCGTTTCATACAGATATGTTGAAAGTCCAATCGTTCTAAATGCGTATTTGAATATTATTTGTACAATAACAAAATCAGGTACAGTTAACCACACATGCGGTTGTTTTATGTGTGGCATTGGATAGAAATCGAATGTCTCGAAAAAACACCCTAAAATATCCACCAATACGAAAATATCTAATCATCGGTATGTTATCATTTCTTGACAATATAGGCAGTGTTTTATGTCAATTGGTCTTAATTAAGTCGGCACCAAAACTGGAATGGATCATTTGAATCTACTCAATTTAGTTATATGAGATAGGCTAAATCCAGGTATCCTCAAATCATGTTGCTCTGTTCATTCATTGATTTCATTCATTAAATCGTTAAAAACAACCAAATTCAAAGGGAGACAAGAAGGAGAGTACCTTGTCCATATTGCAGATAACGAATGCAAGTGAAGAAGCCCCAATAATCCTATAACGCAGAGGAAGATGTGTCTCCCATGGAGGCCACTTCCAATCGATCCCTTCTTTTTCTTCCAGCACTTCCATTATAGGAACAATTGCGTCAGCTGAACTAACTAATTCATCTCTTCCAATCTCCTCTGCCTTAAAAGAAGAACCAACCGCCGCATCGGATTGCAAAACATCCCGCTTCGCTGGCCTTCTCTTGGGATCGTTACCGTTCTGGATGCAACGTACCTCCGAAATCCTCAATCTCCGGGGAAATGAAAAAAAAGGTAGGAAGAGAGATCCTCTCTGATACACCATCCTCGACACAGTCGACGACGGTCTCCGTGGAAATACGCTGCGGCAAGGACACAAGCTGAGATTCGCCATCGCCATACGATGGGAATCGGGATCGGAAAGAAACGGAACAGAAGAAAGACTGGTTGATAGAACCACTACGTATTATGGCGTGTCTTTTGTGCACACTGCACTGTTCAAACTCGTCAGTATTAAACACACACCACATATTTCCATCTCTAATAATCAATCTAATTCTATCCATCAACTACAAATAGAATATTAACTAAAAGTAAAATTGTCTTCTTTAGGCTTTAGCTGAGCTGAGAAACCTGAGCTTCAAACATAAACCAACAGTATCAAACTAGATGTCCATACCAAAATTAATGGATAATAACAACATACAATAAGATTGTAAGAGTATCACAACAGAACAACTTAAACAGAACAACTGAACAGTATCACCACAGGATTCAAACAGAACAACTTAAACAGAAAACCACTGAACCAAAAAAACAGTACAAATCTGAAGACTCTATAGAGTATATATAAAAGATAGATGGGATGGATGAAGTCCGCATATAGTTTTCAGTTGGAAAAAAAACTAGATATCAAACCAAGGATTTGAGTCTGACTTATATGACTGACTTGCAGATGCCCACTTGAGCTCAAAAAAATCTGCCTATACCTTCCTCTTTCTAAACTGATGATGGAATCCCTCTCTGCCAAAAAAAACTATATGGCAAATGGCTTTCTTGGCCGAGTATAGCCCTTTGGATATATCAGCACAGAATCCATACAGAGACCGCCTTTGGTGTGTGTGCAGTCAATTTGCATCATGGAAAACTTCACCTTGGTTGGAATGTTGGAGTCCTCGACGGAAAAATCACCAACATGGTAATGGACCCAGTTCTCCTGTTGTAACAAGTAGCACTGTTTTATGGCCTGCTGACCACAAGAAGTGGACAACTCAAACCGAACTGGTTTTTTGTCCCAACCATGGACATGACTGGTATCGCAGGTCCTCCAGCCAAATCGCTGTGAAGGGCGACCAAGAAAGACTCGGTAGAACAGACTGTAAGTGCCTGCTGGAAAACAAAAATCAATTTCCCCATCCACTTGGAACCACCATGTTTGTTGGAGGTAAGCCACTGTGTTAAATCTGCAAATTAGGAAATCAAAATTAGTACATGGAAATCTACAGGTTCTTAGCAAGGTAAGAAATATTAAAAAATTTAAACCAAATCATAGGCTTCATTTAAATTTCCAAAATTGAATTTTAGGTCTACATTTGAAGAAGAGTCGTTGCACATACTAAAACATTGTTTTAAAAACAAGAATCTAATAATTTGGTAAAACAGAAATCTAGCAATATTTATGTTAACTTGCAAACTAGGATACGGATTTTATAATTTCATTAAATAATGAAGCTATTAGGTTTTAATCAGGTATATAAGTTCTAGATTGACTTGGATGCTTAGTAGGAGAGATTGATATAGTAAGTATAAACTTTTGAAGGTCACACAACTCGATTAGCCCAGTTGGTCACAGGCACTATTAAGATGGTTGGAGGTTCAGGGTTCGAGTCTTAGTATATCTAATTTAATTTATATTTACTTATATACCACGTACCCTATCAAAAAATAAACTTTTGAAGGTTTTAATAAGCAAACACAACTAGTCCCATTGTCCCAGGGATCTAACATTAACTATGGACTAGATTTTATCTTAATGGACATAGCTTTAATTGTTTTTTATTTTAATAACTAATAAGTAAAAGATCTGTAAATTTATTTATTTTATTTGAAAACATGAATGAGAACTAACATCTAGCACTAATCAAATAGTTTCAGACAGAGGTCTAACAATAAGTATGAGCCTGAATTTTATTTGTATGGATATAAATTATATAATTTTGATTTTTAATAACCAATAAGTAAATTAGTAAAATATCTGTGAGTTTAAGGTTTCCAATGAATCTATGCGCCCATACGATGGCTATTGGAGCATAGACGTTTATACGCGCATATACGTGCATAAACGCATAATTAGCATAAATACTCAAATGCATAAAGTCATGAGTTCATAAACACTTATATACAATCATAGATGTTGCCCAACCTCTCCATCTTCAGCCCCTTTTCTTTGACTCCTTGATGGCCCTGCTCGTGATTTCTGTTCTTTATTTTTAACCTATTTGGGTTAAAACCAACCTGATCGACCCAGATCCAGGTAACGCATACAACATGGTATGCGCTAATCGAAATTCTGCATACTAGCTTATATGACACATATGCAAGCGCTTAGGAAATCTTGTGTGAGTTTAATTTTGATTTGGAAATATAATCCGAATTGAGCACCGGGTACCAGGATAGGAGGTCTATCTAACATTAAGTATGAACTTGGATTTTATCTGCATGGATGTAGATTTTATCATTTAAATTTTTAATAACTATGAAGTAAAAGATCTTTAAGTTTGGTTTTGATTTGGAAACATAATATTGACTAACAGCTAACATCAGTCATCAAGCACCTAGATCCCAGGCAGGAGTCTATCATGAAGTATGAACTTAGGTTTTAATAGCCAATAAGTAAACAATCTGTCAAATTAATTTGGTCTTTGTCACTTGATTGGGGACATATGCTAAGTAAGGACATATAACATATTAAGTAAATGAGAGATTTACAGTTTGCGACTTTGCGTAAGCCATTTATTGCGACAAACGGCCAGTCGAAGCGTTCCACGTCTCAGGGTTACTGACTAATATGCAGACAACTTGGATGTTTCAAGAAATCTGCCATGGGTCAAAGTAGCAGTACTAAACAAGATTTAATAACAAGACTTAGGTTTAATAACAGATTTTTTTGGTAAAAGATCTGTTAAATGTTAATTAACTGATTTATTTCAACAAATGATCAGTGGAAGCGCGCCACGTCTCAAAGACACCGACTAATATGCACCATCTGGGAAATTGATCAAACATTGCAGCTGTGACGCATGACTCAAGGGAGCAAGTTGATGTGAATGTTCCGAATTTGAAAATATAACAATCAAAGCACCACTTTATCCAAACTATTTGAATACATTCTAACTTGTAAAAGAGGAAACAAAAAATCAAGTAGACGGAAACAAGAATGAAAGAAAGAATTTTACCTAGAATTATCATTTGGTATGTAATTCCAGTATCTACGATCATCAATTCCAGTTATGGACAATGCCTTTGCAGATATCAACATGCAAACTTCGCCCTTCTTTTTCTCGAGACAGAAAATCTAGGACAAAGAAGAAGCAAACAAAAAAAAATTACATTCCTCCGATTACCCTAGATAAAAATCAAGAAATAAAAACGAAACCAACCTTGGTGGAATCGTCAATTACTTTGGGACTGCAAAGATGGGCGTAGATCTCTTTTTGGGTAAGAGTCTTAAAGTCCTCCACCTCGTTGTTGGCATCCATGCTAGCCTTATCCAAGAGATACTTATAGTTCAACGGAAGTTTAGAAGTCCAGACAGAATCCGAATTCGCCGCCCCGCTGAAGGCCTTGTTAAGTCCAGCAAGACGCGAGATATCTGTGGGGTCCAGATGGACGAGAATCGACGCAACGCAGCACTCCGGTAGATCACCGAGCGACGTTTTCTTAGTCTTCCCATATTCCGACGAAGCCATACGCGATACACTCAAACCCATCTTTGAAGAAAACCCTAACTTTGGTTTTAATAAAAGTTAAAAACCGAACCGATAAGGAAAGCGTGACAATCGACGACTATCAGCAGCCAGCGGGGATGACGGCGGATAAAGAGGAATAAGGTTGATTCGGATAATTATGTTATGGAGGATCGTCAGAAACAGTCAATAAAGCACTAAAAACGGCAAGGGACGGAACGGAAGATGAAAGGTGTCTTCACAAAAAGTAGAACGCGGAAACGAGAGTGACTCCGGTTTATTTATAAAACAAAACCCGACTGTCCGACTAATTTATTTACTAATTTATTTATTTGTATTTTAAATTTTCGTCTTTACTCTCTTCCATTAAAATATTAAATGAATCCTTTAAATGTTTATTATAAATAAAATATAATTGGATATAAATATAATATCACAAATAATTTATATCAATCATGAATTTCAATCCTCAGATAAGATAACGGTGAAAGAAAGATTTCGGTATTATAACACATTTTACATTTATAACCAGATAATTCTTTTGTGCTAAATACTCTATTAAATTAAATTTTATTATATTATATTATATTTTTGCAAATTTAAATATCTATATTCTATTATTTCGGTATTTATAAATTATAATAATAAAAGTTATTTTTTTATTGCAAAGTTAGCTAAATTATAATCGCCGTTGGAGACGAATGACATGGCAGTGAGTGGGTGAATGATCAATTGACATTGAAAATAATTAAAAACTAAGATGAAGGAAGAGTCCAAGAAAAGCAGACGTGGATAAGAGTCAGCACCACGGCGGCTCGTATGGTCGTATCAATAATCGTATCTGAATTAGTTTCCGGGTAATAAAACCAAAGTAGAAATCCGAAAACAAATACGAATGTCAGCTGTAAGATGTTGTCAGATGTACGGTGGTCGTAGACACACAGGAATATTGTACCATGTGCTTATTCAGTGAATGTGTCGGATTGATTCAAAACCGATTTCTTGTTCGTTTAAAATCAATTAAGACATCATTTTATTTAAAATAAATGAAGAATTAAATTAATATTACACAAGATATTTTATTTATTTTTAATAACTTGAAAGTTTTCTATTACCACCTGTGTGTGGTTTTGTATAAACTATGTCGGTTTTTTAATAGCGGTTGATTGTTTTTTAACATGTTGGGTATTGACGTTTATATGTCATTGTTAACCAAAAAAGTAGTTGTTATTATTCGGTAATGAAGATTACTTAGAATCTTTTGATATTCAATTCTATATATATCAACGTGGTGACTCAATCTCCAAATAGAATAAAGGATGACCGACCATGGTCTCTGTCATCCGATTTTCAATTATTGTTTATGTTTAGTTAATTTTATACAAAAAGATTAGTTTAAATGATTTCGCTAATTATTAAAAAAATTAATATTCATGATTCAAATTTCATTAACTAATGTTATCAAAAAGATCTAATTTATTAGTTATAACTTATAACTATGTATTACGGTAACTTAATCCGATTTCCTGACCAATTAATCGGTTCGAAATTTTTATATTCTTCCTTGTGGATTATATCTATTACTTTTTATCAGGTTCATACTTTTGTACAAAACAAACTAAAAAATATTTTCTTATTACAATCATACGACAAGCTTCTCCAATAAATTTATTTCGCAAATATTACAATAAATAATATCACATACAAACTTACAAAGACAAAATGATTGATGTTTCACTTTAAATTTGTTACATATAAATGTAGACCATACATATGGTCTCAGTAGCTAGTGAAGCTAGAGCTCTATACTCTGATACAACACTTGATCTAGAAACTATAGATCTAGAAACCAGTGAAATCATCCCAAATTAATATTTTATCTTTGTTATACATAAAAAGTGAAGTGTCTGCACTACTATTTTTGAACTCAATTAACATCAAGAATTTCTTTAGTCTTGAATACCAAGATTTGGACGCTTGTTTAAGACCATATATTGCTTTGTCGATTTTTCTTGATCTATATATCTTGGCGGTTGACTTATATAAACAGTCTCAATTAGTTTTCCTTAAAGAAAAACATTTTTAACATCCAGTTGTCTCAACTTATATCACTATAAAAAAATGACATTGTATGACGGTCTTTAGATTACGGATTTATGCCATTAATAATTCAGTTTTTTGAGTCCGCCGACGAAAGGCTTGGGCTCGACGACGGCGGTTCAAATTTATTTTCGATAAAGGTGTTTAGATGACGGGCATCAGCTATCTAAAAAGTCTCGTCCAAAATTTCAAAATCCCTCCCAAAATTAACCCGATTTCCGTCATCTATATCCTCTATTTACTACTAGAGAGATAACTATTCTTATAGTAAAAGATTTCACAACTGGACTTTAAATAAGACCATAATCTATATCTTTATGTTGTTTGAACCCTGACCTTGTGCTACTAATCTAACTTTATATCTTTCAATGGAGTCATCTACTTTCCTTTTTATTTTAAACACTCATTTAGTTCTTATCAGATTGATATTTGGGTTAGGAGGAACTAAATTCCATGCTTTGTTTTCCTCATTCATGGCTTCCTGCCAGTGCGAAATTTTGAGAGCATTCTTAAAATTTTTAGGAGTTAACTGATTATCTTCTATTACTTCAGCAATCATTGCTTTTGAAAGATTTATCTCATAAATATTATATTTAGGAGGAACCTTTGATTCTCTGTTTTCAAATAATATCTCATAAAAATGATGGTCTGTTGTCAGTTTTGGTCAAATTACAAGAGTAATCATGAAATCAATGGTAGATACACGTTTAAATGGATTAGGGACGGATTTTAATCGGTCTTTAAATCTAAATAAAGATTTTGTAAAAATTTCACGATACTAATGACGGATTGTAAATGTCTCCTCTAATTATGATTTTTTGTTTAGGATTCATGAGAGAGCCGTCGTCGACCTTGGGACGGTGTTTTAATACACCGTCTCTAAATAATTTGATTTTTTTTTGGAAAATAATTAAGGATGATCTATGAAAAAATCGTTTCTAAATGTATAATTAGGTTCGCTTATGAAAAAACCGTCTCAAATGAATAATTTTTATTTAACTCTAGATTTTTTTTAAATAAAGTTGAAATTAAAACTTAAAAAAAAAAGTTTTTAAAACCCAAATAAAAAAAACGTAAAATATCCCAAACCCCTAAATTAAACATTTAAACCCAAAAAAATTTAAATCCCTAAACTCCTTCCCTCCCGATTTTTGATTTCTCCCAACCCAATCCCGTTTTTCCGATTTCTCCTTCCTAATCCCTTCCAGCATCGGCGACCGCGACCTCCGGTGGCTTCATCTTTTCGTCGACTTCCGGTGACTTCATCTTAACAGGTAATTCATTTCTGTTTTCTCTTTTTTGTTTGGGTTTTTTTAAACTTCCAGTGGCTTCATCTTCCAATGCTTTTCTCTTCTATTCTAGGTACGTATTGTACAATGTTTTGTTGCATTGAAGTTGTTTTTTATTTCAAATCGGATGCTATCAATATGAAAGAAAAAAATTATCTAAAAAACAACATTTGGTTCACAGCATGAAATCAAGAAGAATTGTAAAAGATTGATGTCCCCATTGGTAATTTTTATTGGCACATTTGATAGGAATTTGGATCCTTATTCTATTTTCTGATAATAATTGAAAAGTTTTACCATGATTTCTTTACTGGTCGTTTTTCCTTTGCATTTTGGAATGTCATTCTATAAAAATAAAGATTGAGGTAAAAATGAAAAGTTTTAATAGTGAAAGTGATTTCTTCCATATTGATAGCATCCGATTCATGATATACCCCTATCAATTAGTATTTGAATGCATGGATTTGTACCATGAACGTCGTATGTGATCATGAGCTTATATATGATTGATCATGAACTTATATATGATTGATCATGAGCTGAAGACATACTCTGGGTATCCTCAAGAGCTAAACACATTTTACAATTATTCGTGTTTTCAAGCAGAATTTTATAATGTTTCATTCGCATACGTTTAAGTAATCCCTATCTTTTGCATAATCTGTATGATGAACCTCATTTGATTCCTTAAATTTGTCATGAATTCTTAGCCAAACAGAACAAGAGAATATTAAAGGCTAATCCTATATTGTTTTTTACATATGACCAATCTACATCTATTAATTACTTTCATAGCTAATCCTTAGTATTATATACTGAAATTAAGGCTATGTTAAGAAGTTTTCAATTGTTATTCCCCCATTTGTGTTTCCAGTCCTTCACAATCGGTGAACTGTTGGAATAACCCAAATATATTAAATTGAATTTCTAATTTTCAGACTAGTGTATCCCTTTCTCACTTTTTTCAATATTTTGATCTTTATTCTGGTCAAAATGTATATATTTCAGTAGTTCAAAAAAAAAATGGTGCTCTCCGATGGAGTACTATCAGTTTTTGTCGGATTACAAGAGTTAATCATGAAATCAATGGTAAATACACGTTTAAATGGATTGGTGAAATTACATAATACATAAAGGTTCTTCTTCCGGTTGTCTATCCTGTCTGGTCGTAACTTGGTGTTTCCAATCTATAGTGAAGTAGCTTCGCTGCATGCGTGCTGCACCACTGATCATGTGTCGTTGGTGTCTTGCCACCTAACGGGCTAAGTTTTGATGTGTCATTGGGTGTTATAGCTTTTATAATATCCGATAAACACCATCAAAAATGAAAACAATAAAGCTCGACCTCTCCAAATCTAAAAAAGACCCTCTTTTAACATTTTCTATAATATAATAATAATATTAATAAATAATATAATAAATAATATAATAGTATTAATATATAATAAATTATTATTATTATTTTACAATTTTAATTATACAACTTTTTTTCAGGTAAGCTCAACATATGGTAAGCTAAAAAACGTTCACATTTGCTTAGCCATTGGATGTAGTACCTCTTTATCACAACCGTTATTCCTTTAAAAGTTTTTTATTGTTTTATTTGCACATATTTCCATGAAATAAAGATTCCTCTACACCTACATATGACTTTGCTACACCTATTTTGTATCTTATCTGTAATTTGTACCTTACCTCACACGTCACACGTAATCTCACCTCCACTCATCTTTTTCTTCATTTTTTTCGTACTCATCTTCTTCATTTTTTTCAATTCGCTAGGGAAAACCTATTTTCCTTTTGTTCTCGTCGGAAACACATCTTCATCCACGTCGATATGTACCTCGAATATATTTTTGCACGACGTTTTTTTCCGTTTGTGAATCATCAATCTGTGAATCCTCATCTCCTACTCTTCTTAATGTAAAAGACTTGGTGTTCAATTTTTTTTTAGTTTTCTGCGTCGCGTATGTTGGTGTAATACAATTCCATTAGGTTTTTCATTGGTGTAATATAATTTCTCAGTCACAGAGGTTGGATTAAAATTGAAAAGAAAAGAGCAAAATTTGGCATTTTTTTGATCGGCTAGGGTTTTCAGAGGGAGGGTTTTTCAGACCGGCGTTTCTCTGTCTTTCAGTCAACGAGTCTGTCTTGGTCATCCAGATCGGTGGTTTTTTTTTTTTCCGTTCATCCAAATTGGTGGATTTATTTTTCCTTGCGTTCATCCAAATCGGCGTTTTTTCCTGCGATTTTCCAGTCGGCGGGTCTGTCCTGGTCCAGTCGGCATGTTCAGTTGATTTTCTTTTTCTTTTCAGACCTGCGTTCCTCTTGTTTTGTTCTTTTTTTTGGTCGGTGGTTTTGTACTTGTTTTTTTTGTTTTCCAGATCGGTGTGTTTCCTGGTTAGGGTTTGTGAACCTTCTATCGGCATGTATCCAGACATTTCAAAACAGTAGTTGTGCTTGAACCACACATTCAGTCTCATTTCTCAGTGATGAAGGGTTATCTGATGTTTCTAGTCCATTATTACTAACTTCTTCGGATAAGTTTGATAGTACCACAGGTGTAGTACTAATTGTCTGTGAAAGTGGTAAAGTCGTGGGAAAATTTGATTTTATCGAAGGTGTTTCTAATTTATAATCTTTAAAATGATAAATTTCCTAATAAAATTTAACATGGCTAAAAATAATAATTTTAGAGTCCTTAAGCTCCAAACATTTGTAGGCTTTATGAGGGTGAATAACCCAAGAAACAACAATAGAAAATGGTTCAAATTTATTCCTCATTTGTTTAGGTATAAGAGAAAAACAAAGTGAATCAAAATCTTTAAAATAATTAGTGTATATGGCTCTTTATTGTATAGAATGAAATAAGGTAAGGAAATCCCAAATCCTTTGAAGGTAGTATGTTAATAGTGTAGACAAACGTATAACAAGTTTCTGATCAATATATCTTAGGTATTTCTTATTGATGAAAAAAACACCTATAGATAGAAATATTGTGACCATGTTTCTTCTCTACTAACCCATTTTGTTCGGGTGTGTAAGGAGAGAAAAATCTATACTTAATTCCATGTACTTTACAGTAAGAAAGAAAAGAAGAATTCTGAAATTCTCCTCCACCATCAGTTTGAATAGTTTTTATTGAAAAATCTAATGACTTTTTAATCATAACATGAAATTTTTTAAAACAACTGAAAACCTCATCTTTTGATTTTAAAGGATAAAGCCATGAAAACCTAGAATACTACTCATCTATTATGAGTAAATAATATTTGTATTCATGAAAAGATGTAATTGAGGTTGGTTCCCAAACATCCATATAAATAACATCTAAAGAAATCTTACTATAAGTCTCCTTATTTTTAAATGGAAGTTTTTTCATTTTATTTAACGAACAAGTAATACATTTTTGATTAATATTATAAATGTTAACTTTATTAGCTTTTAAAAGTTTATTTAAGATTGATGTGGGCTGATGGATGCCCACATCTATTGTGTCATAACACATCTAACTTATTTTTATTAGTAGTTGTAAAAAAAACAGTTGAAGAATCCTGAAATTTATGTAATTGATACAGTCCATTATGTCCATTTCCATGTATTAGTTTATCACCAACAATATTATCATGAATTCTAAAACTATCATCATTTAAAACAAAACTACAATTTAAATCCCTAGACATAGATTAAATAGATAACAATTTCATTTTAAGATCCGGAACACATAAAGTATTTTTTAAAGCAATATCACTATTTTTCGTTTTAATTATAACAGTTCCAATATAAGAAATTTTTAATCCTAAACCATTTCCTATAGTTATTGATTTGTCACTTAATTAAGTACTCTTAAGTGTCAGAGAGATTCTCGATCTTAGAAGTCATGTGGTTGGACGTGCCATAATCCAATAACCAGTTGCTTTCAGCGCCAGCAATGTTATCACCAACAGCTGCAAGTGCCTTTACTTTCTTTCTACATGTTTTAGCAAAGTGACCTGGAGTATCACATAATTGACAGACAACTGAACTGGTGGAGGAATTGCGTCATCCGTTTTCCTGACCACCTTTAACACCCTTCTTAGGTCTAGCATTATTATTGTATGATTTGTAATAATTTGCAGCAAAGGCTGCTGGAACATCATCATAAGCAATTTGATGACTTTTCCGAGCATTGTGTTGACGTACAAAATGATCTTCACGAATGAAAAGGTGATCGAATGAACTTCTCAAATAGCATATCCGGTTGACTATGTATACCCATAATGAAGGGTCGAAACTCATCTCCAAGTCCATTTGCAACAAACTCTATTTTATCTCGATCACAAATATTATCTCCAGTTGAAAAAAAACAGTCAATCACGTACCTTGATAATAAAATTTGTCATCAATTTAGCATCCGTCTTCTCAAGCTCACGGAGTTGATCCCTAATTGATTGTGAGTTGTAAGACTTGCGGAGAGATAAATACATTTCCAACATCTTCCAACAGTCTGCAACATTCTTATGATTCATGGGAGCGCCTACTGATGCTTGAATCTCTACCCTAAAACGACACAACTCTTTTCTTCCCAAGTGACAAATTCTAGATTGATCGAACCATCGGCATTCTTTTTTGCAGGAACTGTTTGAAATTCATCAACCATATTTTGGAGATGATGAATTTCCAACACATTCATGAACTATGCTCTCCAAAATAGATACGTATCCACACGCTCGAGAGGAACATGTATCAAATGTCCGACCTGGAATCTATAGACACTTTCTGGAAGCAGAAAAACTCGTGGACGAGCTCAGTTTCGATATCACAACAGAGAAATATATGGAGGAGAAAAGGAAAATTACAATGAGACCTGAAATGAGCTCAAAAAACAAATCAACAAATTCTGTCAAATCGAAAAACAAATAGAAAATAAATGTTGGGATGAAATCGATGAAGTCCGCGATGAAATCGGGAACCGGAAATCAAATCCACGATAAAATCGTCAACAGACGGAATGCGCAATAGATTGACGATATCCGCAATCGTCAGAATCACGCAATAGACCTGAACAATATCGCGACTGAAAAAATCAGGAACTGAACGTTATCGAAATCGTCAGAATCAAATCCACAAAATCGACATGAAATCGCAACTGAAGAAAAAACACCGGGAAGAAAATTGGGAACTGAACGTTATCGAAATCGTCAAAATCGGGGACAATAGACCTAGACGATATCGAAATCGCAATAGACCTTAACGATTTCAAGAGAAAAAAAATCGGGAAGAAAAAATCGATTTAGAAATCGCAATAATCGATATGGAAATCGCAATAGCCGAAATCAGGAGGAAAATAGATCGACAGAATCACGAATCAAGAAAGTAACGACAATCAGAGTTGCAAAAATCGATCAACTAAGGAAACCGAAAATCGACTTGGGAACAGAAGCAAGAATTAAATTTTTTACCTGCAATCGAAGGAGAGTCCAACTGATACCATGCGAGATTCCTCAATCCTTGATGGAAGGAGAAAGTAATTCTTGGGTTTCCAAAAGTAAAATCAATTTTCAAAAGTAAAACCATAGTTAATACAATACAAATTAAGTATTTATATGATTATATTACACTAACTAATACTCACAACTAACTATTGTATTAAGACTAATTAATACATCTCAAATAGTAATTAGTGTAAGCTTGATAATAAGTATATTTGTGTCTTAACAGTAATATCTTCTTGACAAAAACAATCCTGGCGGAATAGATGCCAACATTGTTTTTCCGATGAAAAAAAAGTTTTCGTAGGGATTTAAGATATTTGCCACCTATTCCGCCAACATTGTTTTCGAATATTTTTGATGTCTATTTCGTTTGGAATGATCTTTATTTCTCCCAATGTTGTTATCTTAGTTCCATCAGAATTAATAGTTGCTACTATCGAATTTTTTTTGACTGTCCGTCCAAAGAACGATGTGGGTTGATTGCCTTCCGTCAACCAACTGATGTATAAGCATAGTCTAAGATCCAACCGTTTACGAGTTCGAAACTCCTTCGCACTACAAGAAAATAGACTATTTGTGACCAACTTTGACGATTAGTCGCTTAAAAGTGGCGACGCAAATAAAGACCAACTTAGAATTGGTCGTCGGATTTTCTTGGTCAAAATTTTAAAATCGACTTTATAAGCCTATTATTAATTTTTTTTTGAAGTTAGTATAGGGGACCATTTATATTTATCAAGTCATTGTCAAAAAAAAATTTAAATTATCATTACGTCTTGATTATAATTTAAAAAGTGGACGTTAAATAAAATAAATATTTTTTTACTTAGTCAAATTTCATGATTCTTAATTTATAAATAAATAAATAAATCATGATTCATCATTTGTATGTTAACTTAATGACTTGTTAACTAATCGGTGTCTTTTTTTTTATCGAGCCGTATTTGGGCCGAATTTATCAAAGCCCAAGACAAAGTTTCTTCTCAGTTCTTACAGTCATCGACTCTTCGTCTTTTTTGAGTTTTTTCAAAGGCGAAGACGGGAGATGAAGACAAAACAAAGGCGAAACGTAGAGAACAACGTCGATGGGGATATACCGGTGGTAGTAGAGAGGAAGAAGAAGAGGAGATCATTAGAAGTGGATTCTCCGATCATCAAGAAACCTAAGGTCGGAAGGAATAAGAAGAAGGTTTACAGTACTCATAATGGAGACAACGATCCTAAAAAACCAAAGAAGCCTCCAACCGCGTTCTTCTACTTCTTGTGAGTTTTCCCCCTCTCAATTATTTGAATTTTTGTTGTCTTTTAGTTTCTGGTTGTTCATATTTAGGGTTCTGGAAAAAAAACTTGCATTGATCTGATTTGAAGGGCGGACTTTCGGAAAAGCTTTAAGGAACAAAATCCCGATGTTAAAACAATGCGTGAGGTGTGTAGTTACGAACCCTAAATATAAAATTCATCGGCATAGTCATTATTTTTACAACTTATTCTATATCTAAACATGTAATCTTTGGGCTTAATATAAATAAATGACAAGTAGATTGGGAAGGCTTGTGGAGAGAAGTGGAATACAATGATATTTGATGTAAGAAATATGAAACCTTATCTCGGCACTGTTTTTGACCAATTCTTCTTTATAAATTTTCTCAAACAGCTTACTTGTTCCATTAATTATTCAGGAAAAAGTGGCGTACTACGATATAGCAACTGAAAAACGAGCGGCATTCGAAAAGGCAATATCAGAATATATCAAGAAGAAGGTGTGTTACGTGTGCATGTGAGATTTGGATTTCTCTTGTTCTTGTTGTAGCTAGTAAGGCTAAACCTTTGTTTTGTTATTGTTACATTTATGAAGGAAAGTGGCGAGGAATCCGAGTCTGAAGAATCGAATCCAGAAGGATGAGTATGGTTAGTTGATTAACAATTTATGCATCATTTGAATATTTAACGATGATCCATACAAGTTTAAAATTAAACAGAAGGGAATTATTCAGAATAATGGAATCAAAATATGCTTATAAGATAGATTTGTCCATTTAAATATTGTTTTGGTTACTTAATTACAACAACAAAGATAATGATAACAACAACCAGAGGCAGATTCAAACAAATAATTTTTTTTTATCTTAGTCAAACTTACAGCTCCAACTTGCTGTAGGTATGCAGCTAAAATAGTGACACCAACTGCAATTTTGGTCTCCCTTCTTTCCTTCAAATAGCATCACCAGCGAAACCGCATAACTGGAAAATACAAAGGAAAAAAAATATTTGTTACCATTTAGGATTTTGGAAATAGAAGCCATTATAAATACGTATGGTGATAACCTTAGCTAGATTTAGGCTTGCTTATTGATTAAGCATTTTTTTGCTGAGGTATCATGACATGTAGGCCTCTCAATCAGATGGATACTACCAGTTTAGGTTTTTTTTATCCATTTGTCGGATAAAAATATTGGTTAAATTGGTACGTGAAGAATCCTAATTACATGTAATTAGGGTCGTGCTTACTGGTACTGGGAACTCATTTAATATTTGATGTCCTTGGGTACACTGGGGTTTTACTCTTCATCAGATGAAACTGGTTATAGAAATTGTTTGTCTGTGGGAAAAATAATGATTCTACTATTTTCACTAGACGATTCTTGTGAAAAGATGGAAATGAATAAGTAGATTGTTAAATACATACCCTGCAGCGAACAGACTAAGTGCAACCAGTAAAACTACCAATTGGTAGGTTTTGTATTTTGGTAAAAAGGCTGTACTCCTTGCAGGAGTCGCTGTTTTATTTATCCGATTTAGCTGCGAACGGAGAAGAAGAATCATCCCGATGAGCAAGCCACTTAAGAACCCTCCGATGAGGCTGAAAATATCAATCCGAGGAACTATTCCGATTGTTGTATTGATGGCGGTGATGATCAAAAGTGTAAATATGACTGCACACTGTGAACAACAAGAGAGCATATTAATAATTAGTGTTTGAACATGAAACATATATCACAAAAAAGTGAATTCGGAATTGATGTGAACCTTGTTAGAGTAAATTGTCCAGTTTATTATGAGCTCTCCTAACATTGCACCCAGTAATCCACATAGGGCAGCGGATGATGCAACAGTGGGTAGCTTGTTGAAGAGTGCGGAAATGACACTTCCACCAAATCCAGATACAAGATAGATTACCCCGATCCTTACTGCAGTAGTCAATGCATAATATGATTTATATATGAGCAAAGATGATGATTAGTAGAGGCAATTGGTATCAGAGCTTACAGAATCCAAATTGACGTTCAAGGTGAATTCCAATTACAATCATCGTCAAAGTTGTTGTGAGCAATTGGATAAATCCAGCGTGCAACCATGTGCTAGTAAAAAGTCTCCATGCTTGTTTCTTGTCGACAACGGTGGATCGGTCAGATGCACCCATATCCATTAATCTGGGTTTTCGATTACTTAAAGTTAGTTAAGTAGTTAAAAATTAAATAAAAGATAAAGAAATATCGAATATTATTCAAAGTTGTAACAAGTTACAACATACGTAGAGGTTGAAGCACCGTAGATTGGATTCTCACGGATAGGTTGGAAGGCAAAACGCTTCAAGTAATTTCCGACGCAGGCGTCAGAATCATTGCTGGGGCAGTTATTGACGTACATGGTGACAACGAACACCACCATCTGTATTACAATGAAAAGAGGTATAATCCAAGCTACATGGTGCTTGTTCTTTCCCTTTCCTTCTGTTGTACTCTTCATTGAACTATCGCTGGTTTTTGGTAGACTGGGAGGAACTTCTATGCTGCTCATGATGGAGTCCACCACTGCTTCTGTGTGCTGTTGTCTTCTATATGTCGTAATATTAAAAAGAAAAAAGAGAAGTTGCAGAATATAAGAGGCAATAAATTTGAGTTTGTGGAGGAAAATAGTGAAGATGGATTGAAAGTTATCTTGTTTAGAAATTGAAAGTTTGGTTGACTTTTTTGTTATATGTATATATATATTTTTTTTGGAAATGACGTGAATTAATGAAGCGTGATTTTATCAAATTGGTATTTATAAAATCAGGATTCGATTCATTGTACGTATGAATATGTATATGAGATTAAAAGTACAGTAATGTCGTATTGATGACCAATCAATTTATGGTCTCAATAATTTAAATTGGGATTTAAGAGTTTGCATCCTCAAGTCAATAGAGATCCAAATCAACATTAATCGAAATAATTTTTGTTAACAAGTAAATCTTGATTAATTTACTATTTATTAATTATAAACTAATCGCATCATTAATCTAATTCACGAACATACCATACTTTCTAGGTTTGGGCCAACCTCACGCAATCGACCCAATGCAGAGTCTGGGCGTTGGGATCTCGTTCTTCCATCACATCGCGCACTTTAATCTGAATCTCATCCCTGTACATACACACCTGCCCTCTCACTCTAACAACACTACCCACCACGGTTGTTTCCTCGTCCTCCATTGCCATCTCCGCCATCAGCTTCAGATCCGACGGTTGTATTCTTGCAAACTTCCAATGTAGTGAATTCTGATTCAGCCAGATGACGCAGGGAATAACGCCGGTTCCGTCGTCCAGAAGGAACTTCAGGAAGCTCGGTTTCCTCTCACGGGATACGACTGTGCCTAGAATTTCCACCCTGAGGATTCGTCGTTTATTGTTGGTTGGGTGAAAGAAGATCGGAGGATGCCGCGTGCATTGGACAATCAAGGTTAGGAGATGGCGGCAGAGGAGTTTGGTGGAAACGTTCCGATTACTTGGTCCGTCCATTTCACCACTTGAAGACCTAATATTCTTTGTGTCGACCTTAAAAAACAGCAACGTAGTTTTTTTGGTGAATCCGTTATCGTCGTTCCAATTCTTCTTTTGTATAAAAAAACTCAACAACCCGAAGTAACGATATGAAACAAATAAGCAGTAGTTAGATAAGTCCCAAAAATACTGGACAAGTTCTTCAATATTTTTATCAACCGACGCTACATCCGCTGTCAATCCTTCCTTTACGTGAAGCAATAGGATCGCCGTTGAAAGAACCAGTTATGGCCGAAATTCGATTCAGATCGGAACCTTGGAGACGATCTACCTACCCACTTTTCTTGAAGATAGCGGCCTGTTTTAAATTTAAATTCTAGGGTTTTACACGCTTATAGACAGACTACTTATATACATGTACGGATGTACCTACTATTACAGACAGACATCAATGAACGGAAAGTAACTAAAAGGCAAAATATAAATATTTGTACAGTTATAGTAATTTCTTCAATGTAAAATTACATGTATAAATTATTTCTTCAATGTATAAATTTCTTCAAGGTGTAAACTGTAAAGTTTATTTGTTATGTATCTACCTGAGCAGTCAACAGTATCTCCTCTATATTCATCCCTCGTTAAGTTTGACAGTGGCAAAATTTTGGCCAAATGACCCCAACAAATCAAGCATAGACTGACTGACTGACTGGCTGGCTGACTCTAAAGCCTTTGGCAATAATCAAAGAATTCAATGATCCAATCCGATGTTTTGAAGAAGCTCAAAAGTTCAGGGATCAAAAGAGAGATGGTAATCCATAATTCTGAAAAGATCTGATCCGGCCGTCCAAACTGCCAGTAACAATCACCTGACCCCATCCGTGAGAAGAGGATAATTTAGCATCATAAGAACTCTTGAAGAGTTTCTTTCCTGCCTTACTGGCAAATGAAGCACCACCCAATACTGCACTAGCCTGGAGTTTTTCCTCTGGCCATGTTGCTGTTCCTCTTAGTGGGACTTGGGTAAGAAGGTCCTGGTTCAAAGCAGTAGAGTTACTGGAGGAAGAACACGATTTATAAATTTTGCTAAAACCATGCCATGGTATTGCAACAGACGCATTGTTTGAGTGGAATCTCTCACAAGATGAATTTCGTTGCACATTGTTAGTCATATGAACATCTAATTTGTTGTTCCAAATGTAGACATTGGAATCTTCACTGGCAGATATGATGTGTTTTCCATCTTTGGTAAATGATGCAGATATTCTACTACTTGAATTCTGGAAACCTACAGTAGTATATCATGCCCCATTTTTTTAAAATTAGTACATCTTCATTAGTGATGCTTATATATGGAAAAAAATATGATTGATTATTACCAGTGCATTTGCAGACGATATTAAACTTATCAAGAATTCTAACTCGTGAATCGGCACAAGTCACTAATAGCCTTTCAGAACTATTGGGAGAAAACTGCAGGTTGATCAAAATAATGTACACAATAAAAATGTTAAATGACATAAATTAAATGGTAAAAGGGATAAATAACAACAAATCAATTTTGATTACAAAAGCACCTGAAAACCTGTGATCATCTTGCCAGAGGATTTCTTTTTCCTATGTATTGGAAGTTGGCGATTCAACTCAAACAGATTATCTGCCAATTGGTTAGTTTGGTTAAACAATTAGTAACAAATATAAACATTTCACTGGTATAAAAGTTGTCAAGGAATGAATAAAAACAGTATACCTATAATTGTATAAAAACGGCAAATTCCTGTGATCGAGCCAACAACTATATCCTGCAGGAATTCCAGCGAGAATCTTAATAATTTTCAAACCAACATCTTTTAAAAGAAATAATTTACATCCTGCAGTAAAAAAAGAAGAAGAAGAAGAAACCCACATTCCCATCTGGTCCATAACACACTGCAGTGACTATATCTTTTACGTCAAGCCAATCGACAACATGAGCATCATAGGTATGCCATATTCGAACTTTACCATCTATGCAACCTGTTATGAAAGAATTTTCTTCAACTGGGTTGAACTGCAAACATGTCACTGAAGAAAAATTAATTAGATCAATAAAAACAATGATAATAATACGCTCCTGTCAGAAAAAAACCCAACAATACTTACCAACATTTTTATGTGGGTAAAGCTGCTTCCAGGTTTTACATCCAAATTCCCATAGTCGAACAGTATCATCAGAAGAGGATGAAAGCATGGACTAAAGAAAAATGATATTTAATTTTCATTAGCATACAAAATAAATAGGTAAAAGAACAAGGAAATTTTAATGAAGAACCGACCTTATTCTTTGACCAAGCTAAATCTAAAATTTCACCAGTATGGCCACGGTACTCATAGAGTGGCTTCTCCGATATTCCAAAAAGCTTGGGTGGAATCACAACACAAGAAGAATCTGACGTTAATTTCAGAGAACTGGATTTATTCGTACAGATTGGAGTTAATTCAAAATTATCATCTGCGGAAAAGAAAATGCAAGACATGTCCTTTTGAGGAAGATCATCATCTGTCCAATCTCTCTCCATGATCTGCCACACACGGATAATCCCATCTTCTCCCCCGGTTGCCAGATAACTGCCATCATGGCTGAATTTCATTGTTAAAATATTGCCATCGTGGGCTTGGATTTCTTGGTTTCTGTAGACTGCAGAGAAATCCTTGTAGCGTTTCTTATATGAATGCACTTTCACTCTGAACTTGTAGTCATCATGAGAAAAATCGGTGTATAGGGACGAAACATGGGTACCTTCTTTTCTATCTGCCGCCAAGCATGTTACACCACTAAATCTCTTCAACCACTTGGGCCCAGAATTTGTCTTCCTTCTTATTTTAGTCAAAGTTTCCTCTGAGCTAGTTGATGATACCGAGGAGTTCTCTTCTCTTCTCATGAAACGATAAAATAACGGTGATGTAGATATGTTTCTCTGGGTTGTGATCATGTCATTTTTACCACCTTCGAAAACTTTTCCTACACTACCATCTTCTTGAAGCTCATCAGCAATGAAGACACTGTCATCATCTAAATTCTTGAAGCTGTGGAAATTATTTCTGGATGAAACACCAACATCTTCTGAATCGGAATGCTCACTGGAGAAGCTGGTTGTCGTAGAATGACCAATTTCTGAATTTGAACTTCCAAGCAATTCAGGTCCACTGCTATTAGAGCGACCTTGTATACTGATATTGGCAACAGATTTTCCATTTTCTGTTCCTATTTCATTATTGATAGAATCTAATCGTGGAGAAGAATTGGAAGAGAAACTCAAACCCATACAACGCTTAAACCGATTCCTTCGTTCCTGCACACTACTAAGTGGTTCATTCCACAAGTTGTACAGCTGATGATCTAAGGGAAAGCAAATTTGTCGTGAATTGGATGTTATGGGCGAGATTTCTTCTCTGGTGTCGTAAAAATATTCTTCTTCTTGTTGCTCTGACTCCTCATCTTCAACTTTCAATTGAAGAACCTCACTGCAAGGACGGGTCATTGGAGAATCTCTGATGGAAGAAGGAAGGAAAAAACAAGGAAAATAAGATTAGAAGAAGAAGAAGATAAAATTTCAGGTGTTGTTGGGAAATCCCTTGAATCAATCACGTCCTTAAAAAGCAACCTACTGAATCAGTCTAAATCCTATAAATTTGGATGGCGGGAAAGTCAAAGTTTCTCAGAGGAAGCCCAAATCTATCGAATGGATAAAGAAAATAAATAAAAAATCCCATGCAAACCTCAATAATCAATTCCTTTGAGAATAAGAACTAATTGGGTAAAGATAACAGAAGCAAGTCAGCAACCAGCGCCGCACCCCTGAATCTTGAGCTGTGTTTAAGTGTTTTGGAGAAAACCATAGGCGTAAAGGAGAATTGGGTAATAAACTAGATAAGAAAGCCAACCCGTTCTATCTGCTGTAGGCCTAATTTCACTGACTCAACAACCACCTCCTTCTGATTTTTACTCCGATCGGCGAGCTATGGCTGGGTGGTATGAAGGTCCTTCTCTTATCTATTAATTGACTCGCTAATATATATATTAAGTAGGAAAAAAACAAATCCCCCTTAAACCACTAACACTAATTACCAGTTAAGTCCACAAAGGCTCCTCTCAATCAAAATAGACACCCTTTATCGAAAGAGTTTTCAATCGGGAAGCTTCAACCCCCGTGTTAGCCCTCTTTTTGATTGACAAATCAACAATTCTTTCTGATGACGACGAAGACCGAAATAACAATGATAATTATTATTATGATTATACTGTTTTACCTGATCAACTTTGTCTCTGTCCACGGCACAGTGCAGATTGTGACTTGTGAAACAGTTATCGGTTATGAAAGCAACTTCCGGCGGCCCCCGCTTTTTGGAATTCCGACGAAGTAAAAGGTTTTTGTCCGTCTTTCACTCCTCTAAAAGATTTTTTCTTTGACCAAATTAAATCCGCTACGGCCCAATAAAGAGTTGGACCACATTGGTCCATTTTTAATTTATTAGACAGGAGGCCAGGAGGGAAATAAAACAGGGAAATATGAATAAAGGATCGTGGAGCGGCGACGCCGAGGCTTCCTCCTCCTCTCTCCCTCCACTGCCTCCTCCTCCTCCTCTTTCTCCGTCGATCTTACGTCATATGGATTCTTCAGATCTGGAGGGGGATCTGATATCTTCACTCGATAGACGTAAAATGTACAGGGAGGTGACCCTTTCTATAAGATCCGGCATCCGTGATGCCACTTCGGAAACGTCGTTTCTCAGGGTCAGAGGTCTCCAGGTTCTCCTCAAGGCACTTCAGTCCATTTCTAAGAACGACACCACAATTGGACTATTCCATCAGTCTCAGTCTATTCCTCAGCTTCAAGGTGTGCTTAGTGTTTATTATTGCTGCCATTTGTCTCTCATTGAATTTCGTGTTTAACGTTTTCTTCATTATCTTCTATCCCTCCTCCTTTGTATGACAGTTGTTCCTGTTCTGTTTCAACACACGTTAAAACAAAACGTTGAGGAACCTATTTTCGACATAGATCATATTTTGGGGGTAGAACCTAAGAAGATCTGTAGTCCCGCTACTGAGAAAGAAGTTGCTATTGGACTTAGAGTTCTTCAAGGATGCTGTCTTCTCCATGAAGAGAGTAAATTTTTTGCCAACCAATATAGTGCAATTAAGGTATCCCGTAACTATAATATTAATTTGAAATGACATGCTTTGTTTTTTTTTCCTTTTTAGACAATGCATTTGGGATTTGGGATTAAATGGCGATATTTATGCATGCTTGTTTCCTTTTACTTGATTTTAAATTAAAGTATTTGACATGATTTGATTAGTAAACATTTTGGATTCCAATTAGTTTTGTATATTTCAGTCAGTCAATTTGGTGAAGCGCTCTATGTCAATGAATTGACGCTACCACTGTTATATATTCTTTCCTTTCTCAAGAATGGTTTTTTATTATGGG
Source organism: Zostera marina (assembly GCA_001185155.1). NCBI lineage: Eukaryota > Viridiplantae > Streptophyta > Magnoliopsida > Alismatales > Zosteraceae > Zostera > Zostera marina. The sequence continues at coordinate 4,761 of LFYR01001059.1, read as the reverse complement.
GGGATTACTCTTTGGAAGATTAAAACCATTAGACGACATACATAAGCACACCTAATATATCATTTGGAAAATTAAAGTTGCTAAATATCTTGTGGGAGTTGATTTCAAGCCCTCATTCAAGCTTTAGTATAATGAAACGTCTATTTATTATCTTCCACTCAATTGTGATTTTTTGTCAAATTGTGATTGATGCATACTCGTTGAATCTATATAAAATATAATACTCGTAGATTCTTACAGTCTTGCTTTAGTTTGTCTTTTAGACACTTCGACCTACATGTACATTATTACGGTGAGTACTTGTTTGTCTTCTTCTTAAATGGTTGAACACTACCATTTATTATTTTCAATTTTCCAATGAGAATTTTTAAGGGTATCTTATCAGTATTCGACCAATCCAGGTTATTATAAATTTGCTATCAACCAGAGGAATACTTGAGCAAGGTGCATGCTTAGATGTTTTGGTGTCATTGATGTTGGATTCACCTTCTAATCAGCTTGTAAGTCATCTCTTATTTTGCTTTCAAAAAAAAAGTCATCTCTTATTAAAGTGCTGAGTAATTGCTTCAGCAGTATGGGTAGTTTCATTGCCTAGAAAAATACTTTTAGGTTCTATATATAAAATATTGTGACTGCAAATTACAAGTTATATGTGAATTAGATGTTTATCTAAAAGATTTTCATGAAGAGGACTGATTATCAATGGTCTTGTTCTTTGTTATTTAATGTGTGTGATTAAGGTAATAAAGTGTACAACAAGCCGAGTTTTGGCTTGTAGAACCAAGCTCCAGCTCGGCTCGAATCTATTTTCCAAAGATCGAGCTCAGCTCGAAGCTCAATAAGCTCGGTTTGAAACTTAGGCCAGCTTGCAATATAACATCAAAAATTAATATTTACCTGTAACTCGAACTTATGACCTTTTAAATAACTTTCAAATGAATTAACCACTTAACCTGAATTTCTTTGTGTATATTTAATGAAAATAAATTATATATTATCATTATCGAGCTTACCGAGCCGAGTTTAGCCTCAACAGTTCAAACTCGGACTCGTCCTGATATGATGGAAGTCGAACATGTTAAGTATTTCTTGTGTGGAAAAATAGAACGAATCACTCTTCCTTTATCTATTTAGTTATTTTATCGAAATCCCTTCTGTTTCAGTAATAAATGGATTAAACAAATGGTTTCTTTACCTTGGATAAAAAGGAAGAGAATAGGTGTCATCCATTTTCATATTTTATGATAAACTCATCTGAAAAATGGGAAATTTTTTATTATTTATATTTTGTATACCATGAGTCGTGATGACTGAATTTTTGCATGTGAAAGAATTAGTGTAAGTGGAAAAATATTATGTCATCCTTTTATTCATGTTATACTAAGATCCATGTTCCCTGATTTTATTTTTGCTTTTTACTAAAGAACATAGAGAACTTGAGATTGATAATTGGTAAACACATTTGATGTTAGTTTTGATTTTTTTATATAACTTGTTCTTTAAAAAAATTAGGAAGTATGTTTATTCGTTGTACTTTTTAAGTAGACCAAATGACTGATTGCTATGGCTATACAGTAATGAATCTAATTATCTGTGATATGCAATCCTAATCTGAATGACGTGTTTAATATTTCCTAAATATTTTTAGTTTGCATGAAAATAGCATTAATTTCTTCTCTTCAATATTAATTTCTATGTGGGGGAGCAGGGTCTTGATTCAATCAAATTATTTTACTTGTCTCTGTTTTTGCGTCCATTGCAATTCTTTTGATTGCTAATATGTTTTTCTTTCTCTTTATGTAGGAATTTGAGGCATGCCGTGGACTTGATGTAGTTGCTCAACTTATTAAAGACGATCAAAAAGATGAAGATATAAGGTTGACTTTCCTGATGTTTTTATAATGTATATTTGTTTTCCACATTACCTAGTTAATTTTTCTATCATCGAGCATCTATTCTTATCTTTGAAATTTGAATAACCATGTTTTTGTTGAAAATTATTATTAATAATTATCATCTTCATTCACCAAGGAAGTACTTGTTGGTTATGTTTCTGATGAGCTTTTAATGTTCTTTGGCAGGTTAAAGTGTGGGGAATTCCTGCTGTTACTAATTGGACATGTAAATGGAAGAGAAATGGCTCCTCTGGCTACTATCCATGACGACATTCAACAACTTCTAGGCGAGAAATGTGCATCCTTAATCTGGGCTGCAAGCCAATTTGGCTCTACACTTAATCCAGATGAAAGGCAGATCGCATTGCAGATCCAAACTCGTCGGGTTTTGGAAGCCATAGAATTCTATTGATGAAATAATAATACCGAATGGTTCAACTCCTAATCCCGAAACCAGGATTTTAAAATATATGTATATTTGTTCAATTCACACCAATCTCGGAAATAAGAAACAACGATCCGACTGACCGAATGCTCTGTTTGTTTCCTGGTTAGCTATCTAGTTAACACACTAGAGCAAGCCCAACAGCAGCCATGGTCAGACTCAAGATACCTGTTAAGCTTGTTCCGGAGTTGGTTAATGTTGGTTGTGAACTGGTGAATGTTTTTGGACTACTACCCGCACTGGTTCCATCATTTGCTGTGGTAACAGCTATTTTCATTCCTCCAGCGCAATGCCCAACAGTGCTACAAGCAAAATAATATGTTGTGCTTGGTTTATCAAGTGTGACCTTTGTCGATCCGCTACTGTCCGACTTAACAGGTGCCTTAGTGTTGCAGCTATCATATTCTGATTTTGTATTCAGCATGTTAACGTTGTGGAGAAAGCTGGTGTATGTAAATGCTGCAAGATTAACCAATTCAACATAAACATCATTACTGATTTCAGATGAGAATGTTTCTCATTGCTAAAGCCCCCAAAAACATGGTTCTTGACTTTTAAACGAGTTTCACAAGTTCTTAGTAGTTTACTTACTAAGGGTGTCGCCGGCATTGATTGTTTTCCCATCACTCCATGTTTTGTAATCAACTCCTTGGCTCCATGATACCGGGTGATCGATGCACAAGCATGGAATTAATACTCCTGCAAAGGTGAGGAGCACACAAATAACTCTGATAGCTTCCATCTTGTTCTATGGTATGAAATGGGAGGGAGATGGAATATATAGAGAAAAGAAAAAGGTTGATGAAGGTAAAGAAATTCAGATTAGGTGGAAAAAGGACTACCAAAAACATGATGAATAATATCTTTTTTAGCTGTTGAAACCAACTCCATGATTATTTGTAGGACCATTGGAATCAAAAGTCACGTAATGCTGTTGTGGTCTATTTTTTGTCACACCAACCCTTCAACAATAAATTGATTGAATGCATTTGATGATACATTATAGCCTAAGGTTGATTACAATAACTCAGCCTATGACCTAAATTCAGCAAGGATCCAATTCGGGTCAAACCTGAGCCCGACCCAACTACGATATGGGTCAACTCTAGGGACCTGACCACGGCCTGAGTTTAAGCCCAGATAAGTATCTGGTAAGCTCAGTACCATTAGCAGGATAATACTGTTATTAATACTACTCGCCTAAGGATCAACACTCAACAGTAGGTTAATTTAATGAGTTTACATTAGCTATTAAAGAGAGAGTAAAAGAGAGAGATCTAGGATCGACTGTAATGGTCATCTCATCGGTCTTGCGTCATCAGTACTGAGCATGGTTCGAAAGATATGCAGGTTGTTCGAACCGTAACCCTTCCCGTTTTCACCTTTGGACACAAATAAAAAAATGTTAAAGAGAAAATGTATTGAAAACTTAATTACGATTTTGAAAAGCATATGAAAAATTGAAAAAAATAAAATAAACCATGTGCATTATACAAAACAGAAAATCGTATACCTTTTTTGATATGTGTATTTAATTTTTTTTGAATTTACATACATATTTTGATTAGAGATGTACAAATAGACAGTTTGCACACTTGTAAGGTTAGAGTGATGGAAGTATTATAATAATTTTATTTGTAACTGATAATTAACTACGATTAAAAAATAAACTATGTTTTTAAAAGAAAAGATAATTAGATGATTCAGTAATAATTACAAATGATTCAGTAATAGACGACGTCTGTTAAGAATCAAAGAGTGGAAAATGTAAGAAGACAAATCTGCTATATAGTTAATAATTGTAATAAGGTGATGTGTTAGTAAATAATATAGTTAGTTAGTGACTAAACATATGCTATATAACTCAATTGTATTTGTGAGTTCATTAATCAAGTATTTGGTTATTTTCTTATGAATCAATTGTGTTAAGTTTCTTTGAGAGAGAAAATGTAGAAAAATAGAAGAGGAAGAATAGTTGATTATCGAAGGAAAAAGAGGAGTAGGAAAAGACGATGATGGCTATCAATTAGACTAAGTAATTATTTATAATATTAGAGGAGGGTTAATGTCAATATTGTCATGGAATGTTCGAGGTTTTGATAATGAATCTCGGCAGAAAGAGGTGTTGGAAGTAGTTCGAAAGTTTGGGTCTGATCTTGTTTTGTTATTCGAGTCCAAAATAAGACGAGTGACGATTGATAGTATGCGTGTTGTGTTCGGGGATACGTGGGAGTTTATAACGAATGGGGAGATATTTCAAGATGGCAAACCAGATTCTATTTGGGTTATGTGGTCAAGAGTGTTAAATCCGTGGGAGGGTGACCGCCGGTGCTATCGAGTGATTGACTGAGGTCGAATTGCCCGGACAGACACCCAATTCGTTGGTTAGCAACGAGAGGAAGAAAGGGGCGGATTCTAGGG